>PVKS010051834.1:0-10988 GCA_004027875.1 Aplodontia rufa
TTATTTGTTGAACAATCAAACATGCTTCCAATGCAACAATATAATATATTTATATTCTAAAAATTAGATTTACCCCCTAGAGCCCCCCCAACTACCCACACTTTTTCCTACCCCCCTCCCCCCTCCATCCCAATACATCTCTATGAATGCCTTAGGTTGTGTGTCACTACACCTTATCAGGGTTTAATACATGAGAGTTGACCTCCTTTCACAATGGTCGGGGTTTAGCTCCAGCCTCCACAGATGAATAAAGTCATTCAATCCTTGATTCTCTGGGTTATGCTGACTTCACTCAGCATAATTTCTTCCATAGCCATCCATTTACCTTCAAAGGCTGTGATATCATTGTTTCTAAATGCTGAGTAGGACTCCATGGTATATATGTACCACAATTTTTGGATCCATTCATCTAGTGAGGGGCATCTGGGTTGTTTCCATAATTTAGCTATTGTAAATTGAGCTGCTATGAACATCGATTTTGCTGTTTCACTGTAATGTGCTGATTCTAAATCCCCTGGAAAAATACCCAGGAGAGGAATAGCAGGATCATATGGTGGGCTCATCCCTGGCTTTTTGAGGATTCTCCACAATGCTTTCCAGAGGGGCTGTACCAGTCTGCAGTTCCACCAACAGAGTGCTAGTGTGCCTATCTCTCCACAACCCCTCCAGCATCTATTATTGTTTATTTTCTTCTTCATTTTTGCCAATATGACTGGCATGAGGTGAAATCCTTAAGTAGTTTTCATTTGCATTTCTCTTTGTTTAAGTTGAAAGGAAGTGAACAGATTTAGGAATTTGACAAAATATGTGAAGCACAGGGTGTAAGCATTAAACACATTTTTGCTCCTTACCTGTCATATATCCTTGTTTTTTTCCCAGTTTACATGGAAAAACCTTGTAAATAGAAGGTTAAAAATAAAAGTATGCTCAATAAACGCAGATCGGATTAATAAAACCAGATCAGCTGACTGTTAGATACTCCTCTAATGATGGTATATAACTGTAATTTTCTCTGTCAGTCTTCTTACTTTCCAAAACCCTCCTAATGTTGACTCCAAAGCATACATGAATTAAAATATGATGTAGACTTATAAATAGACCCACTATTATTGCTGTTATTAATATTCCTTTGTTTTAAAGAGAAAAGTACCAGCTCCACTCATTTCAGAGCAAATAACACAACTGTAAAAACTGTTGCCAAGCAACCTGCATTCACAGCTCAGATGGGCTGAATTGTTTATATTCATTTGTGGATAAAATTGACCCACTCCTTCTCTGAAAAATGTTTCTGTGAAGTCTTGGAATGTTTCTACAAAGATTTTAAAGTGTGGGTCATGGCATTACCATTCTTTAAGAGGTTTGGCAAGAGGCACATCCACTGTGTATATGTTCCTCCTTGCACTTGAATGTTATATAAGTATCTGGTTTGGGCTCTGCTTCCCCATTGGACAGTGAGTTCCTTGAGGGAAGGTGTTGTGTTCTACATATCATAAAGAAAGGATCTTATCCATAACCAGCACACCACACGTTTGATGGATGCATGGAAAAGTGATTTTATGCAAGAGTCTGTGTTTTCTGCTTTCTAGAAAAATATTTTTCTTACTGGACTTGAAAGAAAGAAAATATTAGGTAAAAATGTTAAGGAACATTAAATGGTAATAAGTTCAAACTGAAGCATTAAGTTTAAAACACTATCTATAGTATATAAGAATCAGAAGGAACTTTTTGGGGCATTTACACTAGAGGTTCTCAACCTCAATTGTCATTTGAATCACAAGAGCTTAAAAATATAACTGGATGAGAATGAGATTTTGAACTAGAATTTTCAAAAATGTTGATTAACCGCAGATCAGGGATGCTGCTGATGTAGTCCAACAGTCTCATTTATGGTGTACAAAACAGCCCCAAACAAGTGAGAACTGTGAGGTAGTGGGAAGAGCACCAGTTCCGGAGTCACCTGTCAATCATGTGACATCTGAATTTAGCCATTGGTTCTCCATTGTCTGTGCAATGGAGATAATATGTACTTATTGAGCTCTGGATAGGGCGAGTGGGATGATTTGTGTGTACACCTAGAACTGTGCTTTTTGGGAACCTTAACAATTTTCTCTGAGTTGCAATACACATTGCCAATAGAACTTTGGCCCACTGATTTCCAGATGTTTTATGCCATGGAAAATTGCACAGGATACTTGTAATTCTTATGTTTTTACTAGAAAAGATCAAACATTGATATGTCTGTCAGGATCCCTGCAGGAAACATGTGGAGTTCTCGAAAGGTTAAATTAAGAGAGTTTAATGATTGAACTATTTTCAACTGTGTAGCAAAGGCAAAGGAATCACCCAGGAATGGAGAAGAAAGCAAAGGCCTGCCAGATTAAAGGGTCAGAGTGATTACCAGAACCTGTTACACTATGTGACTATAAGAAATAAGCTCATGTGTCTGGAGCTACATACAAATTAATGGCACAGAGCACTGGCCAACTGCAGCTTAATGGAGAGGAGGCTGGTAGAGGACCATTCCCCCACTCTGTAATTTCCCCCCACTCCGTAAATTTCTGGTGGTGACCACATTGGCTAAGTCAGAGGACAGGGAAGCCTCAGTTGAAGTGTTTCTGAAGCTCAGTGTCCTGGAATACAGAGTGAGATGAAAAAGGAGGGACAAGACTGAAAGGGAAAATGGTAAATAGCTAGGCAATCACTAGTTTTCTGCTTTATGGTGGATATTTTTTTTTTGCATGATGTCTTAAATTTATGTTGCTTTGAGACTAATGTAATTGAACATAAATTATCCCAAAATGACTGAAAGTCTTCCTCACCAGTAGTTCACATACATAACTGCCCTGAAATGAATTTTAGCAGGCAGTCAAACCTCAACTTGATTACCTAATGTAGGTTCAAAACAGAAGAGGGACAACTTTTACATCAGCATATGGTCCTTTTGTTGGAGCTGATTCAAGAGGGAAATCAGCTTGTGAGGTTCACACATAATAACCCAAACTCATTCTGGCCTCAGCGGCTGCCTGCTTTTCCTGAGCTGTCTGTTCACCTCTTTGTTTTCTAATTTATTCATCTAAGAAATGAGAAGAACACCTGCTTCTTCTTATGAGATTGAGATGTTTTGAGGGAAATGAGGATCATTGCTATGGAACAAAGATGTATTTACTTAGATACAAAGGGACACATTCTACTGGCACCAATTTTCATCATCAAACAGAACCCATATAAGAGATGTGATATTCTGTTACTTTATTAAACCTTTCTTGAGAATCACTTGCATTTCACAGTGTTGTGGGAGGACTCAGAAATGAAACATTTCTTAAAAGGGATTAATATTGGATTGAAAGCTTTGGTATCCTTTTATATTTTTCTCATATGTATTTCATGTTATGATTATAGAAATAAAATTAAGTTGTTTATAAACTATAGTCTGCATACACTTTTTCAATACTTCAAGTACTTTAACTTACTGCCAGGGAGTCCCTCTTGGCTCCTTTCCAACTGGGCAATACTTTCCCCTTGGATCTCAATTATTTAATATCCACACCTTTGTTCATTCCTAAACCTTATCTGATTCCCTAATGGCTTGTAGCTTTGTTCTGAATAATTTATCCTAGCACAGTATTTCATTTTTCTTTGTTAAATTTCTTGATAACCAGCCACACATCCTTATTCCCATCCTCATCTGATGAGGAAGATATTTTATTCAGTAGTTTTATAAAATACTTACTACCTTCAGCCAGTAAATTTTATTTGAGTGAGAGAGAGAGAGAGAGAGAGAGAGAGTTAAATTTATTTTTCATCTGGGTTTTCCTCCACTTATTGTGTATGTGGTGCTGGGGCTCGAGTCCAGGTTCTTAACACATGCCAGGCAAGAGCTCTACCACTGAGCCACCTCTCCAGCCCCAGCGAATAAATACTCTACTACTCATTTCTCTTTGTCCAGTGCTGAAGGACCTGGTTATTCAGTGATGAGACCTTGGAATAAATAACTGGGGAAAACCTAAGCTTATGAAAATCTGGTAATGAAGAATTTTATTGCAGTACTGAATGGGAGCAAGGACTTCATCTTGAACCAGAATGTGAGTTGGAAGTGAAAAGAAAATATTATCTGAAGTACAGCTTGAGTAATGTCTCAGAGTCAAGAATGGGCATGAGGTACTCCTTTGCACCCCAGTGTGGGGTGAAGAGCTCCTGGAGAGATGTGATTCTATCACCTGCCACTTATTGTGAGGGCACTATGTGTCTGGAACTTTGCCCAGTTACTTATATATATGAGCTCTTATCCTCACCACTCAGAAAATAGAGTCAGAGAGACAGCAACAGAAGAGACCTGTTGAGGACTAAGCTCTGTCTGCTTTCAAAACCCAAGATTTTTCCAGCAGTCCCTTCTTTTTTAAGTAATGTAAGAATGATGAAAAAGGACCAAATATGGGGATCCTTGAGAACCAGAAATGAGGAACATGAGACCTTACAAAGCAATTTCCAGGTGTACAATTTGTGAAAGACCATATTCTGAAATGGTAACACCCCCTCCAAGATTCTCAAGTAGTTAAACATATTCTAATTTGTTGACCCTGCAAATATTTTTTGATCAGATGCTATGAAGTCAGTTGCATAAAATTCCTATGTTCTTTCTGATTCTGGTCATTATTTTCCTCCATTCATTACCTGAGATTTTGTAGAGATGTTATGGTTGAAATGTGTCCCCCAAAGTTTGTGTGTTGGAAATAATCCCCAGTGTATTTGTGTTGAGAGGCAAAACCTTTTAGAGGTGAATTAATGTCAATATCATGGGAATGAGTGAGTTATTCTGATAGACAGTTTGGCTTCCTCTCTCTCTCTCTTTATTATTACCCTGCTGCCTTCATAAGATGATACAGTAGGAAGTTTCAAGTGACATGCTAAGCATATGTTTGAATCTTGTTCTTGGATTTCCCAGCCTCCAGAAGCACAGACAATCAATTTCTCTTCTTTATGAAGTACACATTTTTAGGTAATCTGATATGGAAGCACAAAATGGACTAAAACCAACATTGGTAAAGGAGGAATGGAGCTGTTGCCATCACAAATACTGAAAACATGGAAGTGGTTTTGGAAGCAGTTTGTAGAGGCTGGAAGAATTTGGAGGAGCTGGCTAGAAAAAAAACGTAGATTGTTATGAATGGAAAATTAAGGACAATGCTGGAGAGGGCTCAGAAGAAGGGAAAATATATGGAAATTCTGATATTACTTCAGAGGGATTACTTAAGTGTTCATGATCAGAATATTAGTAGAAGTAAGGACAATAAAGGCCATTCAAATGAAGTCTGATGACTGAGGGACATGTATTAGAAACTGAGAAAAAGGACCTCTTTGTTATACAGTTGCAAGGAACTTGGACTCATGTCCATTCCCTAGGATATTGTGAAATGGAGAATTAAGAGCAATGAACTTAGATATGATGTGGAAGAAATTTCTGAGCAAAATATCGAAGGAGCTGTGTGACTATTATTAACTGCACATAAGATGAGAGAGAAGACAAATTATTTTTAAATAAAATTTCTAATTAAAAGGAAGGGAGAACAAAAATGAATGGGAAATTTGCAACCTAGCCATGAAAGATTAGAAAAGGTGTATTTAGGAGAGTAAACCAAGGGTATGGCCAACCAACTATTTACCAAAAAGATTAGTTTGGATAGAGGGGAGCCAATTACTAACCATCAAGACAATAGGGCAATGACCTGGCTATTATTTCAGAGATCTTTAGTGCAAGCTAGGACCTGAACACAAGGTTTCCAGAGAAGGGCTAGTGGATCTCAGCATTCCCTGCCCTCTGCCACCTCAAGTGACTGCTTCTTGCACTCCTGCACAGTGTTCCTTGGCCTCTCCAATCTTGACTCAAATGGGCCTAGGTGTATGGACATGGTGCTGTTGTGGCGGGAACAAGCTACAAATCATGAAGATATCCAAATGGATGAACGGAGTAAATGGGCTGGAGGACTGTGGTAGTCCTCATATATTTCAAAGGATGTTATTGAAAGCCTGCCAGCACAGGCAGAGACTTTCTTCAGGGATGGAGACATTGCAGAGACTAACTCTGTGAGAGAAATGCTGAGCAGGAATATAAGGTCAGAGATACCACAGAGGACCCCCAATAGGGCAGTGCCTACTGTAGCCTTGGAAGTGAAGCCACCTCAGAAATTCCAGAACTGTAGGATCACCTGACCACTTGACTGTGATTCTAGTCTTGGGAAACTGTAGACACATGACTTCAACCAGTGAGAGTTGTTGGATGGAATGAGCATGGCAAAGCCATAGGGGTGGGCTGCCTGAGGTTCCAACCCTATCCCAGAATGCTCAGAATGCAGGTCATGGAGTCAAAGGAAATTATCTTCCAGCTATACAACTGAATGTTTTGCCTCTTGGAGTACAGAATAACTTGGAACCAATTTCCCCTTTCTTCTTTCTTCTCCTTTTGCATCCTATGCAAGTCCCACCATTATGTTTTAGAGTCACCTAGTTTGTTAACTTCACTGGCTCATAGCTGTGGTGGAATTTGTGCCTTAAGTTTCATCCATACCTCACTCAGATGAGACTCCACACTTTCAGGTTGATCATAAACAAATTGAAAGTTGGGGCTATTGGGATGGCATAAATGTATTTTTGCAAATAAGGATATGAATTTGGGGGATCAAGGGTGGAATGTTAGGAGTTTTAATGTATCCCTGTAAGTTCATGCGTTTAGCAGTGTTGAGAAGTGGAACTTTTAAGAGGTCATTAGGTTATGAAGGGAAAGCCATGAGCTCACTCTTCTCTGCTGTGATCATCAACAAATCTCTGGGTACATCTCAGCTTTGGTGGATAATTTTGAGGAGAGCAATTGGGTATCATAAAACCCTCAAGTTTATTAATGTTATTGCAGGAGTGGGTTTTTTTTTTTTTAATGAAAATGAGTTCAGGCCCTTTCCCCCGCTCTCACCTTCTATTACTCTTTGATCTTCTGCTATGGGATGACACAGTAAAATTCCTTCACCAGATGCTCTTGGCTTTCCTGATCTCTAGGACCATTAGCCAATAAATATGTGATCGTCATGTATTACCCAGTGTAAAGTACTCTGTTATAGCAGCACAAATGGACTAAGGCAAAGGATAAGAAGGTGACTGAATGATGGTTAGCTTCTACTAAATCTTCATCCATCTTGCAGGCACTTTATTGTAATGCTCCTATATCTGAAAGCTTTTGTTTTCCTTTTTCCATTTCCATACTTTCAAAATTAATTTCATAGTATGAGAAGCCTTATAAAAATGTCATCTGGGGTACAAGAGTTACTTAATGCATAGAAGAGAAAACTTGTGGGTTTGCATCGGCAGCCATCTGTGGAGACTACTCATGATGTTATTTGTGTTTCATTGTTTCATTTAGTTTATGCTGAAACTCACATGCTCCAAGTATTCTATTTAGTCACACTTTGTCCTGGGTGGTTGCCTTTAGTCAGGTAGTCCAGAGACAGCAGCAACAAACTTTTAGTAAATCTGGTCTTGATCAATGCAGGAGATTGCTAAAAGTCATAGTGGATGCCAGAAATGGATTCATATTAGTGAAGCCATTGTCTTCCTTAGCATGATAAGTATTAGAAATAGGCTCTCATCAGTGAAACAATGTGTTCATGATACATGGATTGGCTAAAATATTTTAGAGATACTTTAATAGGGGATAAGAATCAAAAGCCTCAGGGAAGTTCTTAGGCTTAATTCTAAAATAGTACTCTGTCCTGCTTCTGGGTGAAGGTTTTGTTTCTCTAATGGCAATGATAAGAGTCACAGAATCCTGTCTCTGGAATATTCTTGTGTCTGCCTTAAGTAATTTTTTTTATCCCTGGTTTAGTGGAGTACTTCAAAATGACAGAGAACTGGGGGTTTCTTTGAACTTACAGCATGAGATGTGTGTACTCTTGTGCTTCTTTCTTGGTAAAAGTTCCCAGAATAAATGTTTATGTGTTTATCAGAAGTAGCTAACCTCCAAGCACTTCACATCTCTGAGGGAGACTCTTAAAAGTAAAAAGAGCCCAAGAGTTTTTAGGTCAATTTGAAATGGTTAACTTTCCTTCTACTTAAACTACTTTTTGGTTATTCAGGATGTTTGGTAGCCAAGATATCAGACCAATACCAATAACTTCTTATAGGTGTATTATTCTAAGTGCTAATTAGCCAGTGTAATAGTAAGACTTTGGATAAAGCTCTGTGTGAAGCTGGAAATAGATTATACTAATAAATTTCATTTCCTAGTAATCCAATGTAGCTGATTAGTGAGGTCTCGTTTATTCACTCAGTGTGGGGAATGGGAGTAACCCTAGAAATGGAGCCATGAATTCACTACTCAGTCTTTGCTCTGGCCAATACCAAACCACCAGCATGTCTTAGCTACTGCTGATCATTTACAGGAGAGCAATTAACTACTGAAAATTGGATGATTATGCCTTCATCCCCTCTTGTATT
Organism: Aplodontia rufa; assembly: GCA_004027875.1. Classification (NCBI taxonomy): domain Eukaryota; kingdom Metazoa; phylum Chordata; class Mammalia; order Rodentia; family Aplodontiidae; genus Aplodontia; species Aplodontia rufa. The sequence continues at coordinate 8,479 of PVKS010051834.1, forward strand.
CTCAATCTGAGTTTTTTTCTCTAATTGAGAGCTTCTGCTTTTATTGTGAATTATTAACAATGAAAGGGGGTTGATTTTGTTGTTCAATAAATTGATGATTTATTCTTTCACTCTTAAGGTAAATTGCAGTACCTTTTGCCCTGTTTATACTTTAACATTTCCCAATGTGTACAAATAAATAAACTGAAACATAAGTTTAGTTGTGTTGGAAGGCAAACTAAAATAAAGATCACAAATGCATTTGCTGATGGCAGAACCATGATAATATACACGTGCAAAAGGTGGGTGTAGGACAATGGGGGAAAGTAGGAACAGTGACACCAACAAAAAACCTTTGTGCTCATTTTCTTTCTTAGCTGTTCAAATAAAACTGATCTCTGAGCCAGTGGAATACATCAAGGAAAACACTAGATATGAATTTCAAATTTTCTAAAATTCAGGGTTTTCACAAACATTTTGATGAGGAAATTAACATTATACATGCTTAGAAAGCACTTGTCATAATATCTGTTTATTTACACTGTTAACAAAAATGATATGATGATTGAAATAGGCAGTTTTTAAAGTCAAGAACACATGAGCAGATTTTATACAGGTTGAGATAATTATAGGAAGATTATAGAGCAAGGTTAGATATTCCAAACCTCTGTTTTCCTGTTCCAGATATAAAGTGAGTACATTCATTTTCTCAGAATGCCTGCATTTCATAATCTCAAGAGTATTGCTCAGATGAGAATTAGTCATTATAGTTCAAAGTACTATGCAGTTCTAAGGAACAAGATACTTTTCTAATCACTACAAATAAAATGTGTAAATCCTGCAGACAGATGATTATTATCTATCAAATATTTATGATCTTTCTGTCTTTGGATGATATGACTTGTGGATATTTATCTTATTTCTATAATATGATACAGTGGCTAGTTCATGGAATTGTGTTCTCCAAGTCAAGATGCTGGCCAATAGAAGAATGAAGTAAGAAAATGTGGAATTAATATGGAATGGAATTTCACTCAGCCGTAAAGAAGGATGAAATTAGAGCATTTGCTCATAAAGGAATAGAATTGGAGAACATCATGTACGTGAGATAGCCCAGACTTATAAATGCAAGTGCCAAATGTTTTCTCTCATTTGCCGAAGCCAGGGCAAAATAAGGGGAAACGTCACGGGGGGATGGATAACATAAAGACATAAGAAGATCAGTGGAGTAGGGAAAAAAGTCAAGAGAGGGAGGAGAGAGGGGAAAGGGGAAGAAATGCAGAACAACTTTAACAAAATTACACTATGCACATGTATAAATATGCCACAGTGAATTTTACCTTTATAGCTATCGCTAAAGCACTAACCAAAAAAATAAATAAAAAAAATAAAGGAGTGAAAGGAAAGCCTGTAGAATAGAGGAAGAAAATCAGGGGAGAAAAGAGTGAAGAGGGGGAGACTGGGAAGTGAAATGGAATAAATCAAATTCTATGCATGTATATTTTCAAAATAAACCCAACTATGCAAAACTATAATGCACTAATAAAATTTTTAAAAATAATAGGTTAGCACATCAGTAGGATTTTTACCCATTTTTGCCTCTGTACAACATTCCTCTCTCTCTCTGTGGATCAGCTTTTACTTCTTCAGTCCACTTATTGCAGAACGTGGCCCTCAATATGCATTGGCATTTGCAAGATTGATACAAGGTCAATTTCCTGGTCAGAAAAGGTGTCTTTCTCAGTCTGAAGTCTAAATTCTTTGGGAAGGGAAGTTGTTTTCTATATCTTGGGATTAAATGCTGACTTCTGGTTCCACTCATATCTGACAAAGGCATTGGGCTCACCTACCTGTGATATAGCTACATGGAGCATAGGGGCTGGGAGAAGACTTTTTTTGTTTTGTTTTGTGCATATTTTTTGAAAGGGGTGGAATTTAATCTTCATTTATAGGACACTGTAAGATAAGAAATTTCACATAGAAATAAGAAACCCATTTAGAGGATAAGTTTCATACAGTATGTTTAGAACTGTTTAAGTATAATTTTGTTGTTAAAAAATGTTACAGTAACAAACCACATTTGAAGAGTTCTGAGTAGAGAAAGCAGTAAGACAAACTTATACTGAAAAATGTGCACTGAACATAGTACACAGCATGTTTTATGCCTCAGCTGTACAGGCTGTAAGTTAAAGGTCCTGGGAGTCCCATCCTGAACTTGGAAGGTACAGTCTTCGGAGGTAGTTTCTGGCACAACATTCTGATCTTCCTCTTCCTCTACTGAAAAACACTTCTCAATCAAGTTTACTGAGGCCTTGTACACAGACTCATTTTCATGGTTCTGTAGAGCTTCATTTTTGTCCAAGCCTCCACATTCTTTAATCATTATACTCAGTTTTTTCAGTTTCACCTCATTTCTCAGCAACCTGAAAGCTATTTGAAATGGAATCCAGAATAACCAGAATAATTTTGGTATCTTTCGCAGTTAAGAGGCTCATCAATGATTCTATTATGCCACAATGAATGAACTAAGT
>PVKS010051835.1:0-10990 GCA_004027875.1 Aplodontia rufa
CCCATGTTCTTGCCATTAAGCTAAAAGGCTTCTGCACATCTACAGAATTAGTCAAGTGCGTCAGGAGAGAACCTACAGAATGAGAGAGAATCATGGCCTGTTACTTCTCTGATAGGGGTCTATTATCCAGAATATATAAAGAACTCAAAAAATTAAAAGCAAAAATACAAACATACCAATCAATAAATGGGCTGTAGAACTAAATAGAAACTTCTGAACAGAGGAAGTTCAAAAAGCCAATAGATATATGACAAAGTGTTCTATATTACTAGCAGTCAGAGAAATTCAAATTAAAACTGCACTGAGATTCCACCTTTCTCCAAACAGAATGGCAAAAAGAAAAATGCAAACAAAAACAGATGCTGGAGGGGCTGTGGGAAGTAAGGAACACTAACACACTATTGTGGATCTGTAAAGTGGTCCAACCACTCTGAAAAGCAATGTGGAGACTCCTCAAAGTCTAGGGATGGAACCATTATAGCACCCAGCTGTCCCACTCCTAGATATTTTCCCAGATGAGCTAGAATCAGCTTATTACAGAGACACAGTTACATCAATATTTACAGCCACTTAATTTGCAATAGCTGTTATGAAAACAAACTAGATGCCCCTCTGAATGTTTCCAAAAACTCTGGAACATCTATGTATACACACACACATATATATACACACACACAATGGAGTTCTACTCAGCCATTAGAAAGAATGGTATCATGGCTTTCGTAGGTAAATGGAAAAAATCATGCTGAGTGAAACAAGCCAAACACAGAAACTTAAGAGTTGAATGTTTTATATGTGGAAACTAGAGTAAAACCTAAGATAAGATGAAAGTTAGTCAAGTTTATTTAACAGACACACCAATTTGAAGTAACACATAAGCTGTGGAAGCTCTAGCTATGAAATGGGGGAAGAGAGGGAGGAGAGGGAGGGAAGAGGGGGTTAATCAATAATATAAAGTACACGTGACTCCCATGAGAAGCCAAAATATACATATAAATTTAGCAGTTTCAATAATTAAAATACATATATATGGTCATTTATATCTGTAAAATGGGAGAATTACAGAGGAGACATGATAATAGGGAGTGGGTGAAGCGGGAGATATCCAAAAAGGGTCATGGTGAAGCTACTCTGTATTAATGTATTAATGTAAAGCAATAAATGCCTTCAATATGTAAGACTATGTGAACAAAAAAATTATATTGCTCCAGCTGATCAAGAGCTATTCAGGTTGTTGTGAACTCTTTTTTTCTTATCAAGTGTATGAATATTTCTTGGGAAACAATAATTGTAGAAAACTTACCTTTCCTATTTTATATTACTAATAACTTCTTTTTATCTACTCCCATGCCTATTGGTTAATTCAGTTGATAATAGTTTTTTCCCAATTAGTGATCAAGGGAGCTGCTTCAATTTGGCCCTTCCAATCACTTGAAAGCATAACATTATATATAAATTTAAAAGTTGGAAAGAAATATTTTGTAGAAAAAGTCCTAATTTGAGAATAGTCACAAATGAGTTAACAAATTCATATGGCAGGCAGATTAAGGCTCCTAAAGAGATGTAATTCTCAATCTCTAGAACCTGCAAATATGCTATATTGCATGTCAAAAGGATTTCATAGATATAATTAAATTAGGAATATTAAAATAAGGAGATTATCCCATATTTTCCGTGGGCCCTGGTATAATAACAGTACACCTGATAAGTGAAAAGGAGATAAAAGACACAAAATCATGGAAGGAGGTGAGACATTGGAAGCAGAAGCCAGAATGAAATGATTGCTGATTTTGGAAATGCAAGAGGGCTTAGTTGAGGAATTCAAGAATCCTAGGAGAGAAATTAATTCGATCCTAGAACAGAAGCAATGTAACCTTGAAAACACTTTGATTAGATCCCTGTGAACCATTTTGTATTTATGATCTGTTAAACTGCATTGTAATGAATTTGTTATTTTAAGCTACCATGTTTGTAGAATTACAGCACTCCAGCAGTGGGAAAATAACAGAATTCTGAAGCAGAAGAAGAGTAGGGAGTATTGAGTTGTGTCCCAGCAACTGTCAAAAGGATGCACTCATAAATTCTCACCCATTTGTTATTTTAACCTATTGAATATTACCAAATACAGCAATATGTCTGTCACTATCCACAGACACATACTTAGGCTTTCTCATTTTAGAAGTAATAAATATTTACTCTTCTCTCCATGCAGAACAGCAAATATTTATTTTTCTCTCCATTCTAAACAACCATTTCTGGGAAATGTAATTACATGCAATTTATTATTATCCTAACTTTGGCCCAGTTTATAGATTCTAAAGATTTCAAAATTTGATGCTAAAACAACAAATGTTGAATTATATATGGAACATTCATGAAAGGAGAAAAATTATCAGGGAGAATACTTAATAGCATCAACTTTGGCAGACCATGATATGTGCAGACAGAGAGATGGGGGGTGGGATGGGGAGTGAACAGGGAGAACATTACTTGTAGATAGAATATTTGGTTGAGACACTTAGCTATTCCCAGTTTTTACTGAAAACATTTTATAGTGATTTAATATTGATTAAGCAAAGACTTAGTTACTTTAATGGGTAGGAAGCATTATTTAAGACCTCTAACTCTTAAATTGTAAGAAACACAGGTCCAAAAGACTATTAGCATGTGTAGTTTGCACTATAAAACTGCATAATGAAATTTAAAAACATTATAAGTGTTCATTTTTAAAAAGCTACAATGTTAACATACTAAAGCTTCAAAACTTGACCCACTTCTTAAATATAACCAAATATATTGAGGTTAAAGAGCTAGTAACACTATTCTCAGGTAGATTTCAGTGCAGTCATAAGAAAAAGTTACTTGTGGTTGGATGTCTGTGAATTTTGTCAGGGATGAACATCTGCCCATTTCAAATACTTGAAAGAAAGGTGGAGGTGGTTGGTTATTAAGTTCAGATGTTAAACAATACCAAAGTAAGTTATTATTACTAAGAATACTGTTTATCTCTACCAAATGAATAACAACTAATAATTGCTTTACAGATGTGTTTTTGACCTCATAAAGTTAGAAGTTTGCATTCTGTCCTACTTCAGGAACCGGTGTTTCCCTATGATTAAGCTCTAACAGGGATTGTACAATTCACATCACCTCCCATTTCCTGTCTTCCTCTGTGCAGCATTTAATTGTAGTCAGTGAAATAACTGTCTACTCATTAAATCATTTAACAATATTGAGTATTCTTAGTGTTTCTATTTATGCAAATATCAGATAATTTAATTTCTGGTATTTTGTGTTCATTTAGTGTATTTCAAGTATTCTTGTTCTCTTGTTCCCAAAATGATACTATTGAAATCTGTATCATGCTGAAACACAGGAAATGTCCTTCCATTATCCCATAATACCTGCTACATCTGTGAGTTTGCTGTTAATTTCTTCCTTCTACAATCAATATGTTTATTTCTTTGTTTCATTTTTACTATGAAGATATCATTGGATACAATTATTAGGAAAAAGATTTGCTTCTGAATTAGTACTCTTAAAAAATCTCTTAGCTATTCAGAAGTTACACAAACCTAACCTATTCCCTATGTCAGTTTTCCTGGTGTTAGCAGTCCTTCAATTTGCAGTAATTTCTTATCCATATGTGTTAGCTAGATAAGAAATGTGTATTTAATATGAAAATATATTTAGTTTGGCCATAATTTCTTGTTTAAATTTGTGGAAAAAAATGGAAAAATTGTTTTAAAATTTGATTTAGTCTACTTCTGCAAAATTATGTTTTTTATAAAAGTATAGCAAGCTAAACTAACACCCTGGATTTTTTTAATAATTTGAGATAAGCCTTTGTCAAAACACAGATATCTGAAAGAAGAAAAGAGACCCAGAAATTTTCAGGGCAAAGTGTCCTTATCAGATTTCACAACCTAATTATTTATCTCCAAACTCTTTACATTCAACATCAAGGTATTAACTCTTTTGTGGCACATTTCAAAATAGTTTTCCATCCCCACCTGGCATTCTCAAGATGCTTTAGAACATGATAACCTTGGATCACCAGCCAGTGCATTGTAAACATTAGCTAACTTCTTTTTCACTGTGTGAATACTTTAACTTAGTCAATTAAATGTGTTCTAAGGTTTTCTTAAATTATATCAGGCTTTAAAACTTTTCATGTTTAACCATTGAACAACTAAAATTCTACACAATTGGTTTGAATTAGAAATCACCTGCTATCATATCTTTAAGTATGTTTAAATATAAAGGTGAGGGTTTATTACTAGAATTATTACTAACAGTATAGTCTATTTTGGGAATTGTGCAGATCCCCTGATTTAACTATTTTTTCTTAATTGTCTTGGAGGCCTTATATCATTCATGAACACATATATCTAGATGTGGACCCAAAAATCCATACTGATGTTGATATCTCAAACCAGATCACCCTGTGATTCAATACGAGGTTTTATTGTGATTCTGGGAAAAGAAATTTAACCATTTATCATAAGGACCAGAAATGAAAAGACCAGAAATGTGTCAATTAGGCACATATGCCTTTCTGCATTTTTGCAAGGGTTCAATATTCATGCTACTTTCTGGTTACTTATATAAATTAATGTGATTCTCTTCCATTTTATCATTCACATCCCCTACCACCAATGATTCTGGCTTTCTTGTAGTCTTGCATTTCTTATTAGTGATTCCAGATAACATTTGAATTCTGTGCTTTCACATCACTGCTAAAATTTCTGAATTTCAAAAATGAAAGCTTCACGACATGGAGAGTTTATGCCTCTTACGTATCTATTTACAATTCAACATATATAGAACCTAGTTCATTTTCCTTTGCTCCAGTGGAAAATAACTCTTTCTCTCTTGTGTTTGCAAATCTCACTTTGATGATTTCATATTTAATCTCAATCTCAGATTCATCTTTTTAAAAAAAGAGAGGGACAGTGAGAGAGAGAGAGAGAGAGAGAGAGAATCAATTTTATTTTTAGTTTTTCATGTAGCTTTCCTTACTTCAAAAAATCATTGTGGGACTCTGTCCCCCACTCTGGGGGAAGTCTGCTCTTTGCCCTATGTTTTACTTTCTATAAAATAAAATTCGTCTACTACACTTAAAAAAAAAAAAGGAAATCATTGTGTACATGTTGCTGGGGTTTGAACTCGCATACTCATGTGTGTCAGACAAGTGCTTTAACTGCTAAGCCACCACTCCAGCCCAGATTTGTCTTTTTTAACAATAAACTTTACCAGACGTAATGATACCAAATCATTTTTACTCTGCATGTGCAGTTCTTCTCCTGTGTGATCAAAATATTTGCAATGTTGTACATGTTGTACAGGAGTTCACAGTGAAGATTGTGAACCAGCAAATCTAAATTCACATTCTACTTCCATCTCTTACTTTGGTTAAGGGAACTTTAACAAATCCTGTAAATTAAATTTTCTGTGCCTCAATTCCTTTCACTATAAAATAATGTGATCATATATATATATATATACATATATATATATATGTCGTAGATTAATGTGATAATTAAATGAAATAATTATAAAGAGCAGAATATGCCCTACATCACATTTCAAGTACCAACTGGAATTTAGATATCATTAGCAGTAATGTTCATTCTAACAACCAATACCTTAAAGCTAGTCCACCTTAAGCTATTGCAATACATTCTTTTAGGTCAAGCTTTTAGACATACCTTGCTAACTCATTGGTGTGTCATATAATTTTCAAGCTAAAACATTTTTATCATTTCCATGGCACATCCAAATGGAAGTTCACAGTTAGCACATAATTAAAAGCTTTCCCCAATCTCCCCTAATCTATTATCCAGTATTCATGTTTTGGTTACATTTTTCCACAATCACTTCGCTTCTCACATGAGAGTTCACACATCCTCTTCCTTCAAGTCTTAGCTCAACTGCTCATCATCTCCCACTCCAGCTTTTTCCTACAATGGAATTTTTATCTTTCCATTCCAATCCTAACAAACAAGAGCCCTTTCCCTCTTAGAACAGGTTTTGTGTTTTGAATTGCTTGACAGATTTTTTCCAATTATTATAAGCACAGGATAGATACATATATTTCAGAATTGCTGTCTTCAATAACTTATTTTTCCTACTACCAGCCCTTACATTTTCAATATAGTCTCATGTCATTAGATGAGAAAAACACTATTTTACAAGAAACAGTCAATATAAATTTAAGTGTGAAAACAATATCACATTTGTTTATACAGATAATATTTCATTGGTGTTTCTGTACAGTGATTTATAATATGGAAGTAATTTAAAATGTCTCTTTGATGCATATACTTATTTATATTTGTTTTTATTGTTTTTACTTTTTTATCTAAAATATTTGGGGCATGTTATAGCTCAATACCCAAGACACTACTTCTCACTTCACTGGGTCAATCAGCTCCTAAACAGATATAGACAACAAAAAAATAGTGCAAAGTTTGTGCAAATAGTATCCTATAATTTTCATAAAATTTCATGCTCCCATTAGATAATTGTACCTTGTTGATGTAATAGCTACTAGTTTCCCATCTGCTATTCTGCTGGTATGCTTCATTACATCCTATGTTTAAAACTTCTTTGAAATGAAATTCTCAGCAAAATTGTATGTGGAGAGCATGTTTATAAATAAAATTTGTGTTTTGACATTCAATATGAATGTTGTAGTAAAACGCTGGAATTTAAATTGGTAAGGTCTTTTTGACCACTTGATAGATGCTCTTTAGTTCTTCTTTAATCAACTTTTTATTCACTTATTTTTCTCCTGTTTTTATTACCTCGTTTTTGGTTTTTTGTCCTCTAACCCAATATAATATGATATTTGGCATAACATAAAAGGAAAATATTGTGATTTTTTTCAAATACATGTGTTGTTTGCGTGAGACAACTAAAGGAGAAAAGATGATAAGCAGGAGATAATAAATGCTTTTAAATCCTTCACACAACTGATGAGTGAAAAATTTACAACTCACTTATATCACCCCAATTTATTTTAGCCCTCTCTCTACTTCTTACTTCCATTGAATCTTTCATGACTAGCCTGTTCTACTCACTGCCCTAGAAAGTACCTTGCAATTTCCTAGTATGTTTCATCCTTTAGTCATTTTCCCCCATTTTGAAAACTTATTATCTGAGGCTCAAAGAAAATACCGCAGTTCTACAAACACTTCTCTGAATATAGAGCAAATATTTGCCAACTCATCATGTTCTGCTACATATTTCTTAAATTATTTTTCATCTCTTATTTCACCAACTGATTTGTGAAACCTAGAGATGCCTGGTGTTCTGTCTAGGCACAATGCTTGGTAACAAAAGGGGGTCACAAACTTAACATTACCAAGCAATTTTGAGGACCTATGGTAATTTTATAGTAAATCACCAGGTTCTACCACCAAGTCCTCTTATGCCATTCTCTGAAGTATCTCAGTGAGGGATTAACATAGACTTTACAGAGAATAATAAAACAAACAGTGAAAATAGAAACTAGTAGTGAACCAATGACCCAGACTGACAAAACAGAGTGTGTTAAATTTTATACAATAATTGTTCTTGGTAAATTGTTCTAAGATCTGAAATGTAAGAGTTAGGTGGTACTTCTGATTTCTGATTACAATTAATATCTTTTAAAAATTATTTGCATTGAGAATATTCTGATAGTAATTGTCTCCATTAATTTTCTGAATTAAGCAGGACTTATGAATGCTACTCAGTGCCTCATGTACTGTTTTCCATTTGCTTTTCTTCACCTCAATCAGCTATGGGTGTGATCATGTGCGCAACACACACACACACACACACACACACACACACAGACACACACACACACTGGGTCTGTGTTTACATTATTTAGTGTTAATTGCTTGCTTTCACCTTTGAGAGCAAAGTGTCTTAACATTTTTGGTGAGGATCAGTTTGAATTTTGGTTCATTGCATTGCTGATATGTATTTACTTTCTGTTTTATTGTTTCCAGAGTTTGACTTATAAGTGATGATAAAAAGAAGGAAGGGAGGTCAGGAGGAAGGAAGGAAAAAAGCATGATCAGTATGCAGATTTTATGAAATAATGGAATTTGACTGCAAATCAGTTTATCCCCCAACTTTTGCTTTCAGATTTTGACTCATGAACAAAGTGCTCCAAAGCATTAAATTTTCTCAGTAGCCCTTAATTACATAAATATAGGAGAATGGAAGGCAGTAAATCTCCATACTTTTTAACTATTGTAGATTTAGTGATTAGGAAACAACTTGCAATAATTTTTCTTTACTCCAAAATATCTATGCTGTCCCTGTATATCTTCTTAGAATTGTGATCAACATGGACATATTTCACTCTATGTTGCCTGATAAAGTAGTCTGTGTTTGGCTTTGAATAAATCTATGGTTGAAAAAACTCATGAGCATTTTAAAGTATCTGAATTATAATCTAGAAAATTTATGTCACACTAGACATAGCATAAAGCTTTGAAAATATATTTATTGTGGCAGTGTTTAAGAATGTAAAGCTTTGGAAGAAAGTGTCATCTAGTTTCATTCTGTGATAAGTTGTTTAAAGCAATATTAAAGTCAGAATATCTAGAGGTTTTTGTAGTTTAAGAGATATTTTTAGGCTTCATGGTGTGTACTCATTAATTTTTATCAGTTATTTGATATTATTTCCTAAAAGCTCTTGACCGTTTAGTTCTGCTCTTGCAATGCTGAATTCACAGAAGAAGTTGTGATAGAGTTCATCTCCATTTTCAGTTAAAATTCATAAATCTTACTTCTCATGGTCCTTCGAAATACTTACAGGATATTTCGTGAATATCATAACCTAGGAGTCTGAAAGGCACTTTTTAAACTTCTGGTCTGTTGGTAAGGTAGTCTATCACCTTGAGCAAGTTTTTTATTTCATCTGGATCCTTGCTTCATGTTTATATCCTCTTAATATATGCTTCACCACTACAAAAGACCTGAAACTGCAAAGCCACATTCTCTAGAGAAAGGCAATTTCTTCCCTCCATCAACCCAGTCCTTCTGTGCAGATTTCTCCCTACATCTCATCAATTAGGCAGGTTATGTATAGAGAAGATGCTTTATCAACAGAACAGTGATGTTAGAAAAAATACTGTCTCCCAATTAATCATTTAGCAAACATATACTTTGAGAGTACAAATCCTCAAGTCTTTGGGAAGTTATTACAGTAGGAGCTGGATAAATATTAATTTCATTGATGTCAGAGAGTTTATATGACCTCAGTTTTAAAAACCCAAACATATATCTAGAGACATAATAATCTAAAATCTTTGGAGTATCTTTTTAGAATGGTAAAACAATAAGTTCCTTTTATTGTAATTAAATATCAGAAAAATGTAGATTTCATTCCGTTCTGATGTTGAATAAAATTCCCACCTCTGATTTTTATATATTCATGAATGCTTTTTTTTCCCCCTCAGGGGTGAGGACCGAACTTGGGGCCTTGCTTGTGCTAGGCAAGCACTCTGCCACTGAGCTAAATCCCCAACCCCTCTTGAATGCTTTTGTCAGAATTAAATATGATTGATGTAGGAATTGCATTTATTTAGGAAGGGATTTACAGATTTAAAAAAAATCCCCTAGAAACTGTATGGCATTTCTCTTAAGTCTTAGAAGGAAATACCAAAAAATGCATTATTTAATGTGTTTTTTGGGACATTTTTATGCTCAAAGCACAGTAATAAGCAAAGGTTTTGTTGTTAAGGAAAATTAATAGCAGAGTAAGTTGTCAGGAAAAAAGAAGATAGCATTCCACAACTCTTGTTTATAGTTTGGTTTTCCATTACTTCTTTTTCATCTGATTCTCTCTACTTTTTCCTTATTCCTTCTAAATCTAGACTTTTTCATAATTCATAGGAAAAAAAAACATCATTATGTCCACTGACCTTTATCCCTTCCTCACTAAATCCCAACTTCTTGTCACACCAATCTGATACAAAGCAAGAAAGATTTGTTAATAAACACTAAATAATCTTTATTACTAAGCCATCCTCTCAAACAGTATTATAGACCTTAATATTAAGCATTAAGCTTGAATATGCAAATACTTTAACCCTTTTGTGCTATAAAATCACCATTCTCCCTTGATCACTCATGGGTTCCTTGAGACTTAGCTTTATTCCAAACTTTAATGATGCAATTTTGTCTTAATGAAGTCCCTGCACTTGAGTTTCTGACTTTAGAATCCATAGGGCAGCATGCTTTACTCTTCTAGTAATGTGTCCTCCTGTTTTGTAGTTTTTCATACACCTGAGACTATGGTATACTTTATTCTGACTCCATTTTTACTTTTTCCTGTCCAGCCCAGTATCTATAACCAAATTCTGATAACAACCACAGCCTGCTTACATTTCTGAATCTTTTCCCTAGGTTTCCCATCTCAATGCTTAAGGCATACATCATAGACTTGTTACTAAGATACTTTATGATATTCAAAAAATCAATTCAAATCGACTTAAATAAATGAACAAAGGGGTGTATAGAAAATCAGTGTTTAAGACTAAATTCAAGGGGCTGGAGCTGTGGCTTAGCAGTTTTAATGCTTGCTACCATGAGTGAGGACGTGGGTTCAAACCCTAGCACCATGTACAAAACAAAGTGCTCAAGCTACGAAAGCCACATAAAAATTAAATAAAATTGATTTTCCCTCTCTCTCACTCTCCCTCTCTCTCTCTCTCTCTCTCTCTCTCTCGCACTGACCCATTCTATAAAAAGCAAACAAACAAATAAACAAAAAAACTAAATACAAGTTTGAGGTAGAAGTCCAGTGCCACCAACATCCCTGACTTCTGTAGTTTCCTTCTGCCTTTCAGGGTGCTGGCTTTATCCTGGGGGTTCTTTGTGATCCTCGACACTGTTAGTAGTATCACACTCTTCCTGTGTGTTATAAGTCACCTGTAGCCAATGAGCATTCTAGCCTTCAAAAATTCATAGCATGTTGCCCAAG
>PVKS010051836.1:0-10983 GCA_004027875.1 Aplodontia rufa
AGACCTGTGGTCTACCAAGGGCTTGGGGTGGAACTCCCGGGACGGAGGGCTGGAACAGTACAGCAAGAGAAGAGAGAGAGGGCTTCCACTGGCCTCCCAGGGCAGGCTCTGCCCTTAGGAGCTGGGAGGGCTCCAGAATGGCACTGTCCAAGTGGACTTTCTGCAGTGATGGGAAAGTCTTGGATCTCTTCTTTCCAACGTGGTAGCCAGTAGCCACATACAGCCACATACGCTTGAGCTGTGGCTAGTGTGACTAAGAACTGCATTTTAAATTAAATTTAAATGCAAATAGCCAGGGGTTGGAGCAGTGGCTCAGCCGTAGAGCACTTGTCTGGCATGCACGGCATCCTGGGTTCGAGCCCCAGCACCACGTACACATTGAAGTGTCAGCAAAACAAAAACCAGATAAAAACAAATAAAATTGACTCTCTCTCACTCTTTTTTTTTAATTCGATGAATATGGAGTTACAATTAAGGGGGAAACATTGTCAAACAATCAAAAACAAATGTGTATGTACACCCATGCCATGTCATGGGTGCCCAGCTTGGGTTTCCTATGTCGCTGTTTCCCCCAGAAGAACCCCTGAGTTAAATGGATATCTCGTGGAGGTCAGAGATCTCCTTCTGAGATGATTCCCTCGTATTCCCACCCTCCAGTCTCCTAGATATTCTTCCTAATCCCTCCCCGCACCCTGCCCCCCCACCCTACACCTCCAGGTATCCTAGGCAGTCATTCCTTTGTTGCGTTAAGAATCATACAGTTTGTCTCTCTCACTCTTAAAAAAATAAATGCTAATAGCCACATGGGGCTGGAGGCAGCCATATAGGACAATGGAGGACTAGAAGAGGCCATACACCCAGCAGGCTCTCCACAGACACACCAAGGCGGTGGGCCCTCAGGTCTCATGGAGAAGGGCTAGGCATGAGCCCTGCTTCTCTCCACCGTACCCTCCTTCAAGACAGGCTACACAGTATCCCATTCTAGACCATTCTGTCCTCCTGGGTTGGGAGGATAGAGGGGGAGAAAACACGGGCAACTGCTATGTTAATATTATTGCATTACTGCTACAATCTCAATTTTTTTTTTGCATCAGGCATTGAACCCAAGGGTGCGTAAACCCTGAGCAACATTCTGCAACCCCTCTCCCCCTTTTTTTTAAGAGTGAAGGACAGTCAGAGAGAGAAAGAGAGAGAGAGAATCAATTTTTATTTAGTTTTTCGCATGGCTTTCATTGCTCTGACACTTAGTTGTGTACATGGGTGCTGGGGTTTGAACCTGTGTACTTGTGCATGCTGAACAAGCGCTGAGCCACCACTCCAGCCCCCTCCCAACCCTTTTTAATTAATTTATTTATTTTTATTTTGAGACAGGGTCTTGCTAAGTTGCTTAGGGCCTCTCTGTAGTTGCTGAGGCTGGCTTTGAACCTGAGATCCTCCTGCCTCAGCCTCTGGAGCTGCTGGGATTACAGACGTGAGCCACCTCATGTGGTGTACAATCCCAACATTTAGGGAGTATTCATTAGGAGCCACTGTCATCCTTTTCATGTGGACCGTCACTCGACCGGGTGGGTCCAGTCATTATTTGTCTTATAGATGCAGAAACTGAGGCACCAAGAGCTGGGAAGGGAAGTGGCTAACACTTTTAGCAACTCAGCATCTTGTTGGTGAAAGGATCTCTAGGAAAGTGCTAACATTGGCTTCGTTTCCAAAGATGGCTTATGGGTTGAGATTGGGATGGAGAAGTTTTCTTTTTCTGTTTTTCGGTCTTTGGGAATCATTCGGGTGGAATGTTACCTGTACATGTATAAGCTTTACCTAAGGAAAAACTCATCAGCAGGAGTTTATCCTCTTGTTGGGTTTCTAGCCTTTGCATTTTAATTATTGTCTTTATTAAAGCATTCAAGTTATTTTAGGATGGAGAGAGATTTGTGCATTTGGCCACAGTGGGTTAAGCCTGATTCTCCTGCTCACTTTTTGGGGTTATGATTTCCTCTCTCTGAAGTCGGGGCTCAGAGGGGACAGTTGATTCCATTTACACCACAACACAGCAGGTTTGCTAGGTCTGAGAGGGCCCCTGGGACTTTCAACTTCTGGTGCTGAAACTGAGAAAGTCCCAGGCCAACCTAGACAAGCCGCTGACCCCGGCTGGAGTGGGGAAAACAGGAGCTGATTGGGAGCCTCTGACTCAGTGGTTCAGGGAGACGAGCGCATGCCCAAACCAAGGACAAGCCTTGATTGTTTTACACGTAGGGACTCAAAGCCATGGTGTCCCCAGGAAGCACCATCAGTTCCAGGCAGGAGGCTTTATAGATCTGTCTTCATGAACCCCTTCCTCCGTACAAAAGCAAGAAAACACCAATGAAACCTCCAAAAATTATATATAGGGTTCCATTTTTATACCATGGATATGATTCAGGCTGGGTTTGTTGTATATCTGGTAGAGTTTGAATGTGAATTGTCCCCCAAAAGCTCATGTATAAGACAGTCCAGGAAGACCAAGAGCAGAGCTGATGGGCTTAGGAGAGCCTTAACCCCATCAGTGAATGAATCCCCTGATAGGGATTAACTGGGTGGAAACTGAAGGCAGGCAGGGCATGGCTGGAGGAGGTGGGCATGGTGTGCCTTTGGGATACATATTTGGTGCTGGTGAGGAGAGCTGTTTCCTGGTGCGATGCCCCAGCCACTTTCCCCCTCCACACTCTTCCACCGCGACGTCCAGCCTCACCTCAGGTCCCAAGGAATGGAGCTCGCTGTCTATGAACTGAGACCTCTGAAACTGTGAGCCCCCAAATAGTTCCTCTGATTGGTCTTGTCAGATCTTTTGGTCACAGCAATGGAAGAGCTGACTAAACCACATCCATTATAAGTACATCCATTTTTCTTCTAATTTTAAAAGAATTTAAAACATTTTTGTGAGTCCTTAAAAGGTCCCTGAACCCAATGGACATGTTGGCTCTGATCCCAGCACTTCCAAGAGAGGCTGGGGAAAGAGAAAGGTTGGAAGCACCAAGCTCAGGGGTTTCCCATCTGGATGAATTTGGATGGAAAAAAAAAGTATCTTAACTTTTAGCAGTCTCTAAACGATTTTTTCTTTTTCTTTTCTTTTTCTTTTTTTTGTACCAGGGATTGAACCCAGAGGCACTTAACTGCTGAGCCACACCTCCAGTCTATTTTTATTTTGAGACAGGTTCTCACTAAGTTGCTGAGGCTGGCCTCGAAATTGTGATCCTCTTGCCTCAGCCTCCTGAGCTGCTGGGATCACAGATGTTGCCACTGCACCCAGCTCTAACTGAATCTTAACAGTGCCTTCCATCATGACTGGACAGCAAACCAGAGTTGCCCTGGTAGTCCTTGCTCCTCTGCAGCTAGAAGAAATGACAGGTGTTTTCAGGTCACATTATAGTCATGGTAGATATCTTTTCTTTTATTTTAAAGAGAGAGGGACAGTAAGGAAGAATCAATTTTATTTAGTTTTTCATGTGGCCTTCGTTGCTTTGAGACTTTGATGTGTACGTGGTGCTGGGATTTGAACTTGGGTCCTTGCGCATGCCAGGCAAGCACCATAACCCCTGAGCCACCGCTCCAGCCCCCATGGTAAGTATCATGACAGATCACTTTCCCTATGTCTTCAAAATTGTGGCAGTCATGAGACCAGCTGCTAGATTGTGCTCCGTGCAGCGTTAGTTACTAAGGAAGCTCATATACTACTATAGCATGATTTTAAATTCAAATACTGTTTTCCTATACTTTTCTCTTTCATTATCCTATGTGCGTCATTTTATGAACTTTGCAACTTGTGTGTGTGTGTGTGTGTGTGTGTGTGTGTGCGTGTGCGCGCGCGCAAGCGCAGGGGTCCTTGTCTTCAGCAGATGGCAAAAGATCCCATCCAGGGAAAGGTGAAGACCCCATGCTCATGTAGAGTTCATGACGGGGAGAGGGGTGGTCTTCTCATAGTTCTGTCTCTGTACAGAGGAAACTTGTTCAGCTCTGTTCACCTGCTGGAGAAGTCCAGGCCAGGGTTAAAGATGGGCTGGTGGAGCAGGAAAAAGACATACCCAGGTGCACAGCCTAATAAGGTGTTAATTGGGAACCAGGTGAGCTGGAGAGGAAGCCCAGACAGGTTTTTTAGAATCCTGGCTTGGTTGTTGTCAGAACAGCATCAACCGCCTCCTGCTGGAAACAGACTCAGCGCCTCCTGTGGCAGTCCTTTGTGGAAAATTCCATGCAGTGGTCCTGGGGCAGACCCTGAATTTTAGTTGAATTTGTATCACTTGTTTTTTTTCTTTTTAAAGAGAGAGGGATGGTGAGAGAGAGAGAGAGAGAGAGAGAGAATCAATTTTATTTAGTTTTTCTTGTGGCTTTTGTTGCTCTGACACTTTGCTGTGCTGGGGTTTGAACCTGCGTCCTCGCACATGCCAGGCAAGCTCCGTAACCACTGAGCAACCCCTCCAGCCCCTTGGTTTGCTTTTAAAGTACAACTTTATTTGTTGTTATTTTTATTCAACAGAACTTTCTCATTGTTAGGTTACTGTGCATCAGACACGTTGGCTGATTGGCAGAGGTGAGCACAGATATAGTTTGTGAGGCCCAAGAGAAGGCAGTGCGTGGCTCCACAGGCAGGAAGGGACTTTCTTAGGATTCTAAGCCCGAAAGTGGAGGACAGCCTCCGTCCTTAGTCCCACCCAGAACTTGTTGCTCGCTGGTAGTTGCAGAGAATGATGCTAGACAGGCTTCTGTGTTTGTGGGGAGGGTTTGGTGGGGGTGCTGAAGCCAGAAGACAAAACCATTTTTTTTTTGGTACTGGAGATTGAACCCAGGGGCCCTTAACAATTGAGCCACATCCCTAGCCCATCTTTGTTTTTTATTTCAAGACAGGGTCTCACTAAGTTGCTCAGGGCCTTGCTCAGTTGCGGAGGCTGGCTCTGAACTCATCCTCCTGCCTCAGCCTCCTGAGCTGCTGGGATTAGAGGTGTGTGCCACTGCTCTTAGTGAGAAAGCTCTTCTTATAGGTAAGGGTCATACAACAACTGCACACTATCCTTAAATTTTTGAGTTAAAAAGCTGGGCCAATAAAAGTCACCTTTTGCTCCCTGTGGCTGCCTGGTTAAGTTCGAGTCTTCCATTACTGTAACTGTGGGGGAAGTAGCTGGTTTTAATCTGGACACTGCAGGCTGGGCTGGCTTGCCCTCAGAGTCGCTCCTTGCTGGGCCTGGACTCAGCTCCTCTCCTCGGTACCTTGCAGCACTCAGAGGTCAAGGCTCAGATGTGAGGACTCCACAAGGCACCCACGTTTGTCACCATCTGTTTATATCCCAAAGAAAGACTTAACATTGCAAAACACTGAAACTCAGAGTAAGCAGAGCAAGGAACAATCCATTCCTTGTTTTAAATCCAGTTATCATAATGCACAGGCAAGCTGCAGCTTTAATAACAAACACCCAGTGTTATGACATTTTACCTTTTCCAACTATTTATGTAGGCACAAATATTGTGTTTAAAATTTAAACTATACAGTTAACATAAAACAGTGCACTTACTTAAATAAAGTAAAAGAAAAAAAAGCGAGTTATGCCAGTTTTGTCTCCTTCCTGGGCCTCGTTCTTTAAATAGATCATTCAACAAACGTCTGTAGAAGGCTCAGGGTCAGACACAGTGCTTGGCACAGGATTCTCCAAAATGAACCAGAATCAACCCTTGAGCTCTGAGAGAGACGGCAGGAGAGCGATGGGGCCCCCCCTTACAAGGACCGGTGCTTTTCCATCTCCAACATCAGAGAAATATTGGAAGTGGGTCCCAGGATCGCACTGTCACGGCATCTGCAAGCTGTGGGACCTCAGGTGTCACCATGGGAAAGCCTGGGTCCTGTTCGTACTGCGGTTTTGTGAACTTAGGCAGTGAAACCCAGAAATGCAAGTGTGGAGGACAGTGTTTCACCATTGTCCTGAAAAGATTCAGCGCGAGATGCTCAGGGCTTGACTTCCTGACTCTCCATCCCACATTCGGACTGCAATTGGATTTTAACAAGGAGTGGGGTTTGTGGTTTGGGAAATAGGGTATTTTTACTACCTTGGGTCATATTTGAAATATTTGCAGCCATTTAAAATAGCGTAATGTTATTTTTTCCCTTGTCTTCAAAACAAACCCAGTGAGCTTTTTAAGTCTTAATAACAAGCATAAGATTGGGACATTGGAAAACCCAAGGGCAGGGCTTTGGAAAAGCCATTCTCCCTCAGGACAAGTGTCTGGATGTGGGTGAAGGAGAGCTTTTGGGGGCCCACCTCACCTGGAATGACTTTGGAACCCCACAGGAAGCAGCACCAGACCCAGGATCTCCCACACCACCATTCCTCAGGGCAACCATGGGAGTATGCACAGGGCTTTGGGACTTTCCTTCTAGTCCAGATGTTCTGTTTTGTACTCTGGAAATATCTTTGAAAGAAAAAAGCAATCCAGAGATTCACATTTATTTAAGTGACCAGTTCCCCAAACTCATTGCCTTGGAAGTCTGTCCTGTGAGCCACCCTGTCTGGAGCTTCTCCCTGCCAGAAGAAGTAAACTGGCTGGATGGGGTGGCTCACATCTGTAATGCCAGCAACTTGGGAGGCCGAGGCAGGAGGACCACAAGTTCAAGGCCAGCCTGGAGAACTTAGGCCCTAAACAACTTAGCAAGACCGTGTCTCAAAGTTAAAAAGGGGATGTAGCTCAGTGGTAGAGTGGGTGGTTACCAAAAATAGCAAACTGGCCTCAGATACGAGGACACCCACCTTTCTGCTTGTTAGAGAAAGTGTTAAGGGAAGTCAGTCTTTGCCCAGAAGGAAATGTACGTTAATATGTACATATGTTGATATATAGTAAATATGTAGTCGCGTGGTTAAAATATACATTAATTCTTCTTCAGCATCTTCTAGGCCAGATCTGTATTCGAGAAATGCTGCTATGATATGGGTGCCATTATCAACTCAGTTTCACAGATTGATGGATGAGGAGGTGGAGCAGCTCACCTAAAGTCACACAGGGAGGAGGCTGGGCTTTGCATCAGGCAGCTGGCTGCAGGAAGAGGGGCTGAGCACTATCCGATGCTGTAAGGACCCGCCTAGCTTGTCTAGCAAGTTCAACTTTTAAAAAATCCTCTCAGGAATTCTGAAAAGCAGATGGCAAAGGAAGGAATGTACTTGATAGATTTCCTTTTGATTTTCAGTGTTAAAAAAATAATAAGTGATCCTCAGATTATTTGGAAGACAGAAAAAGAGAAATCAAGAGTAAATTAAGATAGGTTTCCCCCATCTTAACCACATCATATCTTCCCTCAAAGAGCAATTAGATGGAACTCAGGGGTGCCCTACCATGAGCTACTCCCCAGCTCTTTTTAATTTTTAATTAGACACAGGGTCTTGCTAAGGTCCTCCAGGTCGGCCTCTAATTTGCAATCCTCCTGCCTCAGCCTCCCAAGTAGCTGGGATTACATCCATCTCCCTACTTTTTGAGATTATCTTTTTCAACTTTTAGATTCCTAGTTTCAGGAATGGCAGAAACAAGGAAAAACTGCTTTCAATGTTGTGAAGGAAACAATAGAGCTGAGGGAGTCCCAGACTGCTGGGGGAAGGCTGCCTGTCTCCCTGGAGTGTGGGAGACTTCTCCTTGGGAGAAGGACAGGGGAGTCCCTGCAGCATCCTGTGTTCTGGGATAAAAGATTTGAGAAGAAAGGCGCCTCTCAGAGATCGGTGCTCAGAGTGGGCTGGAAACACGGGAAACAGAGCCTGTCCATGGAAAGTGGGAAAAGTGCCCTTTTTGTGAGTTCTCTGGAATGAGGCCGGGTGCTGCTCCTCCTCCACCCTCCCCGACCCATCCCAGCTCATCTCCCTGGGCCCAGAGAAAGGGCTTCTTGTGTGATCCCAACTGCCTGCTGGGTATCCTCTTCCTTTTATCTCTGCCCAGGCCCCCAGCAGTTGGGCTGGGGTCTCAGCTGCCAGAAAACTTGGGTTTCACATAGGATGTTCCCAAGATGGGAGTCTGAGAAATTTCAGTTGCATCAAAATTGCCTTCTGTAACAAATAACCAAAAGCCTTCTTTCCCTGGCAAGGTCCAGAAGTCATTATTTTTTTCAAGATCATGCCAATACAAACTCAGATCCATATTTGGGATAGTCTGACTTAAAGGGACAGGAAGCATACTGATTAAATTAAATTTAAAGTTACAAAATACATTAAATTTAAAGTTAAAAAATTAAATTTAAAGTTAAATATCAAAAATTAGTGATGTTTCCCCCTCTTTTTTGGGCACTGGGGATTGAACCCAGGGACACTTTATGCCTGAACTATATCCTCAGCCCTTTTTATTTTGAGACGGGGGACAGGGTCTTGCTAAGCTGCTGAGGCTGGCTTGAACTTGCGATCCTCCTGCCTCAGCCTCCTAAACTTCTGGGATTACAGCCCAGCTCACGTTTCCTTTATTGATGGTGATTTGTGTTACCATGAATGTTGCACTGTAACAAAATTTTAAAACAAATTTGTTGGTAAGGTCAGAGAAGGAAATTTCAGGTGATGTCAAACATCACCAGTCGAAAGTAGTTGGGGTGGTTGGCAAAGCCAAAAGGACGATGGGGTGGGGACACAGGTAAGAGGGTAAAGAAGAGAAAGTTGAATTTCTTAAGAGATGGCTCACAGATGCCCAGAACATGCTGGAGGAAAGGGGTAGAGCCCTCTTTGAGGTGGAAGGTTGGGCTATTTGAGGTGGTTCCATAGGATGCACAAAGGAGAAATTGGGAGAAAGTCTAATTTTGTAACCCTGCAGGAACTCTGCTCACAATGACCATCTCAACATCGGGGGGGCATGTATCCCAGCGGATTCTAGCTTTCCTGCAGATGATGCAGGCACGGGGTTGGAGCATGGTCCCTACGCTGCATAAGGGTGTCTGGATTGATGACTGATGGGCTCATTAGCTCTGGGTCTGAATGCTGAGCAAGTCCTCAGAGACAACAAAGGAAGGTTGGTCCCTCCTGGAAAACCCATTTTCCCCACCTAACCAGCCCCCAACTTCCTGAATTGTTCTTAGGTTGATGCTTACCTAGGGGTGGAGGTGGGAGGGTAGAGGTTGGGGGTTGGGAGGCTGAGGAGGTGGCGTATCAGAGGGCTCAGGGTGGGGGTTAGTAAATAGGAAAACAGCTGTGGTGACCACTACAGCCTCCTAAGTGCAACCTCTTGGTGGTGGGCTTGGAATTTAGCCCTGGCAGCCTCTCTCTTCCCCCTCTTCCTCTGTGGAGGATAAGCAAAGTCTCCCTTCCAACCCTGCCTCTAAGCCTGAGGCCAGAGAGGCCTCTCTAGAACAGAAGTTCAAACCCAACCTTGCTGCCATGGCTACCCAACATCCTCACATGGCCCAAATATAGGGTGACTTTGAGTGATCTACCAAAGGATGGTATTTATCGATTTATTTATTCTTTTGTATCAGGTTCTTAACCACTGAGCCACATTCCCAGCCCTTTTTATTTTTTATTTTGAGACAGGTTCTTGCTAAGTTGCTTAGGGCCTCGCTAGGTTGCTGAGGCTGGCTCTGAATTTGCAATCCTCCTGTCTCAGCCTCCTGAGCTGCTGGGATTACTGGTGGTGCCACCATGCCAGACCTAAAGGACAGTTTTTAAAGTGAAGGTAGAGTCAGTTGAAATCCTGCCAGGGTGACAGGCTGCCCCAGGAAGTCAGGATGGGTGGTCACATATCCATGAGGCCCCTCAGCTCTGGCCCCTGCCTGCTTCCACAGCCCCACCTCATCCCCCTCTCCCCTCTGCTTCTTCCAGGGTGGATTCTGTTTGTCCCTTGTGCACATCCCACTTTGGGGAGCATCCTGTCTCTCTGTCTGGCTTAAGCTTCCTGATCCATTTCACCTGCCTGGTGCCTGCCAGTCTTTCCCTCAATCCAGGGAAAGCCTCTGTGTTTTATGGTCCCAATGACCAGTGGGGACAGTCAGAGCACATAGTCACTGCTGAGAGAGATGCATGAATCCATGAATGAGCAGCAGGATGAGTGCATGAGGGCCACCTCCCTTTGTCTTGGGCAGCGTGGGATGCTGTAACAAAACACCAGGGGCTGGTTAGCGGAAGCAGCGGACGAGTGTCTCCTCACAGTTGTGGAGGGTGGGCGTCTGTGATTGGGGTGCCAGCCGGGGCACTTTTGATGTGACTTACCATCTCTTCTTACACGGACACGAATGCCATCATGAAGGCCCCACCCTATGACACCATACAAACCTAGTCACCTCTCAGGGATCCATGTCCAAATCCCACCCACTGGGGGTCAGGACTTCAACAGGGGAATTTTTGGAGGGACACATTTCAGTTCATTGCACTCCTTAATTCTCCAAATAAGCTATACGCAGAACAAATCGTCTTACCGAGTGATATATTGCAGTGCTCGCTGTTCACCAAGTCATCCTCATAATTTCCAAATTACCTTTTTTCCCCCATTTATTTATTTATTTGGTGGTGGTATTGAGAATTCATGGTCTCGCTAAATTGCTGAGGGTGGCCTCCAAATTGTGATCCTCCTGCCTCAGCCTCCCGAGTTGCTGGGATTACAGGTGTGTGCCATCATACCTGGCTCTAATGATTCATTTTTAAATAATTTTAGACGCACAGGAAGGTGTAAAAATAATAGAGGCCCTGCATGCCCTCCATTCTGTTTCCTCCAATGGAAACATTTTACATAAGTATAGTGCAATATCAAAAGCAGGACATCAGTGGTTTGGATCTCACCAGTGTTACATGCACTTCATAGTTTTGTTATTGGATATTTGTGTGTGTGTGTGTGTGTGTGTGTGTGTGTGTGTGGTATAGTTCTATACTATTATGTCACATGTGTAGATTTGTGTGTCTACCACCACAGTCAAGATCCAGGATGGCTCCATCACCACCAAGGCCCCCCGAGCCACCCCTTCATACCAAGACTCACCTATCTCTTCTCCACCTCCCACCCTCCCACTGAGCCTTGCAA
>PVKS010051837.1:0-10982 GCA_004027875.1 Aplodontia rufa
CCAGAGCAACACCTCAACTAAGAGATTTGCACCAGCTGAAAAGTATCTGAAACCCAAATCATGAGATCATTTAAAAATATGTCATCCATCATGCAATTGAAATTAACCAGAAATGTTTAGAGAAAAAATGGTTTATTTTTAATAAAGAATATTGCAATTTAAAATGTTTTTTGAATGAAATTCTTGAGGATTTTTTTGCAGTTTCCAATGCTTGAAATACAGTTTTTGCAAAGGAAAAAAATTAGGATTCTTGAATGACTTCTTCAGTTAAAATAATTCTAATTTCTGTAACACATAACAAAAACCATAAGTAACTGGATCTTCATTATCTTTTTTTGTATATTCCTTTCATATGACTCCATTGTTGGCCCTGATCCCAACAGTGAGACAAGGACCTGGGTACCATGTCCTGGTGGCTTTGCCCATCTTCAACATGTACCTGTAAATGTGCATGGGTGTTGCAATTTCTTCTACTTAGTTGCCAAGGGTAGAATATGTGGTGAATCACATGAGGATGATTTCAAGGTCTCAGAACATAAAGAAATCATTCCCATGGATACTTACTTGAGGTGGATTTATTCTCATGTGACCCCTAGGTACAAAGAAGATAGGGAAGGCATTCTAGCTAGAAGACTTGTAGGAACTGAAAAATTTGATATGTCAGTCTTCAGTTTTGCACTATGCACATTCATGCTATTTTATCAGGATCAGTACCCAATTTTCTTGAAGCATGTACTTCAGAAAAAAATTCTATACCAAACTCTTATTCCTCAAACTTGAATGTCAAAACAGAAAGAAATCATTCATTAAGGTTGCTAACATCATTGACTCCTTGACAGAATGACTTAAATTGCTTCTCAAAGTCCTAAGTTAATCTTCAAAACTGGCCAGAAGTGTGGGTTGAAGTGCTCAGAACACATATAAAGTTCAAGTAGTGTCCTTATTACCTCAGGAGTGAAGTATGATCAAGTTATTCCTTGCAGGTCCTTGATGTCCACTGAAACAAAGTGGACATTGAGTATCTTTTTTGTACCAGGCCACTCTTACTCCTGCAGATGTTCTGAATATAAAATCACAAACTGGAAGACAGCATTCCTACAAGGAAACACTCTCATTTTCAAATACGCCTCAGAATCTTCAGTTATAGCTTTTTCTTCAAGAACCAATAAGAATTGAAATAAGTGTCTTTAGGTTGATGGTACTCTCACATCATATACCTTGTATGATGTCATTACTTTTCTATCAATATTAAATGATTATTCCTTTCATAAATATTGAGTGAACTCCTGAGTAAATATAGATTGGATAACAATGCCTAGTATTTAAACTTCAATAATAAATTTTCTATGCTTAGAAACAACTTCCAAAGTGTTATTCCAAGGAAAAATAGGCCAACTCATTAAGGATTCTAATTTTTATACACCAAACCAGAAAGTCAACATAAAGTGGAGTTAATTGCCCCATAGAAATAAATGGAGGTACAAGAAGGAAATGCTCATTCACTTTTTGTGTTTGTGTGAGGAGATGCAAAAAAATGGAATTATAAAGGTCAGTGGTTTTCATCTCAGGCTAGATCCTCCTAAAAACATGGAAAGTCAGAGCAGAGCTCCCTCCACTTCTATGCTCATTTTTGTCACATTTCTTTCTATCATTGCCAATACATTATTTTCTCCACTCCTTCTTTAGTTCTTCCTGACTTTTCCAATGGTTTGGCCTCGTTCCTCTATGTATATCATTGAAATAAACCCAGCAGCAAAGTTTTCCAGGCTACAGATAGGGCACATGGAGTGACTGCTAAGGTGCTTGACCAGAGCCTTCTGCCATCTCATACTCCTCCTGGTGCACAAGAATCTCATATCCTCATTTCTCTAGAATGGCTGCCATTTCTACATCTTAATCCCCCTAGTGAGCCCTTTCAGATGTGAGCCCTGGACCTTAGCTCTTGGTTTAGTTGTTGGTTGAGCTCATGCCTCTAGCCCTATCACACCCACACCCTTAGGAATGTGAAGCCTATGGATCATTCCGTGAATGGATGGAATATGATGTTTCAAAGAAAGCTCATGAACAGAAATCTGAGATGCCAATACTATTTTACAAATAATTTTGAGCTCATAGAAACATTCTGAAGAAGACAAAAGTCGTATATGACATTTATCACTAATATGGAGCCTGTTTTGAAATAACATGACACACCTGCCTTAAACAGAGGTGAAGAATGGGAGCTGTGGAGAAAGACCGCCACTGCTAATGCAGGGCTCTTTACAAAATACTGAAAATACTTCAGGTCCGAGGATGAGATCCTCAGCACTTGGAAAAATTAGTCATTCAGTGTGGGGGTTTTGTTGTTGTTGTTTGTTTATTTTGTAAAACATGGAAAGCATTGATGCTGAGTTCATGGAGATAATAAGAGTATATGAAGATCAGTGCTCCAAATCTAAATTGTGACTTTTCCTCATCATCAGGAAATGAATGTATGGAAGGGAAGACTATGATTTTTCTCATTATTTCTCTTTCTACACTTTTCCCCTATTCCTTAGAAAGGTGAAATCATGCTCATTCATTAAAAATATCACAAGTTGGGGATATGTCAGAAAAATCATCATCCTCTTAAAAGGAAGATAGTAAGTATAATAAAAAAATGAATTGAGTCACTGCCTTGACAATACTGAAAATATCTCAGAGGGGAATAGGCAGTTTCATGAGCCAGTTTAACTCAATAAAGCACATCACTAGAAGGACAAGTCTAGAACTTGGCAAGTTTATAGAGGACTGAATCCTACTCAAGGCTAGTGAAGTGTCTCTGGAATGAGTGAACGGTGCTTTTTGGTAAATATGAACATTGATACTAGAGCATAAAGTCCCAGGCACAAATGCAGTCTAGGGTCTACCGTGGTAAACTCTGCCCAGACTGCTGAGGGCCATGCCATTGCCACAGTCGTCATTGGCTCTGTGACCTGGCGAACTCAGATTCTCCTGTGCTTCAGGAAAATGATGATCACATATGCATTCAGGGTCTTGTGCTTACAACGATTCCAAGACAAAATAAGTATCTGACGTCTGACAAAGGGAAGAGCTCTCTATTGCAGTCACCTCCATGTACCTTAAATAGCTTAGAGACATTTAGTTTGTCAAAATTGTTTTTATGTGTTCTACATGACAGAAAAATCCCTGAACATTCCTCCCTGGCTCTCATGATGCTGAACTCAAGCTATACCAGAATCAAGCTGATTAAGCATCCAGGGTTGCCTTCCAAGAAAATGAAGTGTGACCATTCTCACCATTCAGGGTTCAAGCAGCCAGACTGTATCTTTGTGCTTCCTGGCACCACCACTATCCTAGCTCAGCTTAACCTAGCTTTCACCAAGCAATGGCTAAGCATTTTCTTTACTAATTTTACATAGCTTGAAATTATTCCTTCTTATTTTGTGTTTGCCTTTCACTTTATGAAACTGTTCTAAAAATCCTACAATCTTCAACTATAAAATTTCTTATCAAAAAGGAAGAAAATGTAAGTGAAAAGATAAGGTAGTATATTCTCTCCACGCTTTGCAAGGCATCCAAATTTTTTCCTCTGCTTTAACATTCCTACAGAGTGAAAGGAAGCAGTAATGAAAGAGTCATGCACTAAGAAAGTGGAAAGTAAACTTGAAAGGGGACAGGAAGTGGCAGCTTCTCTCTCCAGATGACGAAATGTGACCCTGGGAAGGACTCCTTCCAGGGATTAAGGGTTCTGCAGAGTGACAGGCTTCTAGCTAGCCAGATGCTGAGAAAGTTTCTGAACCTGCAAAAGGATTCAAAAGTGGGGTAGCGCTCTCCTTAAGGAAAGCTACTGCCTAAAAGGCTCATTTCAGCTGTGTAAGATCAGACTATTTAATCTCTTTATCTATCTATCTATCTATCTATCTATCTATCTATCTATGTATCTATCTGTCTATATCTATCCATACATATACACTAATGTATCTGTTTACTTTATTCACAATCCACAGAGGTTAGTCTCTTGGGGTTTAATACACCAACCCACACTCAAAAGTCTTGGGTTACAAATGGACAGATCTTTTTTAAAGTGTGCAAGGTCAGTTCTCCCCCCAGCTAATAGATGTCAGACATTTGAACATGGCTGTCCTTCCCTACACATGGTCACATTCACATGAGATGAAAGTAGAAAGAAAAAGGTTTACTGGTTACCTAGTCAATAGTGGTAGGGAAGTAGATCATCTCATGGGAACATATATCCAGCTGCTATAGCTGCGTGGGTTCCTTTTCCACCTTTTGAGAATGTCTGAGAGTTGTGCTTCTTTTTACAAGGCATTGTTGTAAACACAATCCAATGAAAGTAAATGTGATTATCCTTTTCAAATAGCAGAGAAGAACACAAGGCGACCAGGTCACAGAGCCAGTGAGAGCTGGGACAATGGCATGGCCCTCATCAGTCTAGGCAGAGTTTACCATGGTAGTCAATAGACTGCATTTGTGACCGGGACATTAGGCTCTAGTATCAATGTTCATAGTTATCAAAAAAAACATCATTCACTCATTCCAAAGACACTTTGGAAGCTTGAGTAGAATTCAGCCCCCTTTAAACTTTCCAAGTTCTGTGCTTGCCTTTCAAATGATGCACTTTATTGAGTTAAAGTATGTCTTGAAACTCTCTTTTCCCATCTGAGATATTTGCAGAAAATTTCCAGGCAGTTTGTCAATCCATTTTCAATTATTTGTAATAACATTGTTTTAAGAGGATGATGATTTCTTATACAGCCCCCAACTTGTATTATCTTTAATGAGTAAAGATGGCTTCAACTTGTTAAGGAACAGGGGGAAATGTAAGAGATATCATGAGAAAAATCATAGTCTTCCATATATTCTTATCCATTTCCTGCTGATATGTGATGGTCACAATTTATTTCTTGAGTGCTTCCCCTTCTCTTTCTCCTCTAAGGTGTTCTCCCTAGTCTCTACCAAGGCGGTGTGACAATATGCCACAATATTGGGGCATCCTTGCTTTGAGATCCCCAACCACTCATATCTGTAACTGTACACTTTTATTGACATCACACAGAAAGAATAAGAAAAAAGAAGTAGAAAAGAAAAGGAAAAGGCATAACATGGAAAACCAAAAGAGAGAAAAAATGCAAGTTGTGGTGACCAATATTTAGAACTCATCACCAAAACTCCCCAGCACCTGCTGAGATGCCCCCTTTCTGGCCTTCCTGTAGCATCACCAGCCACAACAGCCATCCCAGTTTCTGTGCTGTTGGCACCGCGGATGCATTTTACTCTTGTGTTAGGTTGCATAGAATCTGAAAACGCTAGAAAAAGGAGGGAAAAAGTGCATTTAGTGAGTGGACTATTTCTGAAAAACTAAAAGAATGAGGACACATGAGCTTGGGTAAAACTCATCTTCATAGACAGTAAATCAGAAAAGGATTTTGATTAGTACATGAGAAAATTTTTCAGTCAGTCTCTGATTAGATTAGATACCAAGAAGCAAAACATTGTTCTCCAAACTGTGTGAAGGGTCTCAATTGATCCAAAGATTCCTAGAGGTTGCTTATTTAGATTACTGAAGATGACTACACTATAAAAGTTAAAATATAACTCATCCAAATTGAAAAGGAAGAATGTAACAGTCTCCATTTACATGTGGCATGACCATAAACATAACAAATGCTAAGAATACACACAAACATACACACTCACAAACATATATACAACCAACCATACATGCTATAAGAGGTAATGAATGAATTAGGCAAAGTTACAAGATACAAGAGCAACAAGACTAATCAAATACATACTAGAATGAGTGATACAAAAAGAAAATTAAGAAAAATATTCCATTTATCATAACTTCAGAAATAATAAAATACTTGTTAACAGGTTTCACCAAAATGGTGCAAGAATTGTACATGAAATCTACCAATTATTGCTCAAAAATATTAGAAGGACTCAAATAATCAGAAAGATATCCTAGGTTTAATTATTAGAAGCCTTGATAGTATATAGACTCCAATATGCCCCATGAGCTACAGATTCCATGAAATCCGAATTCAAATACCATTGTCCAGTCTTGTACAATGTACAAATCTTTATGAAATTTCAAGTTTTTCTGGATAGTTAAAAAATATTTTAAATCAAAACCAAAAATGGGGGACTCACTCTTCCTATTGTGAAAGCACACTGTAAAGCACAATAATCAAACCAATATGCTACTTGCATAAAGGTAAAAGCATAAGCAAATGAAATAGAATTCAGAGACCAGAAAGAAACCCATATATCCATGCTCACTTGATTTTAAACAAGGGCACCACAACAACTAAACAGGGAAGGAACAGTGTATCATCAAATAGTGCTGTGACAACTGGATGTTCACAAGCAAAAGAATGAAGTGGGCTAGAACTTCACATCTCATTAAAAAATTATTCAAAATGAATCAAAGACCGAAATGTCAGAGCTAAATATATAAAAGTCTTAGAGACAAGCCAGGAATTAATCCTTTGAGCTAGACTTGGTGTAGATCCTTATGTATGACATCAAACATGAGCAACAATAAAAAATATAAATTGAATCTCACCAAAATTAAACACTTTTGTGTTCCAAAGGCATTATCACAAGAAGAAAAATCAAGCTATACAGAGAAGAAAATATTTGTAAATCACCTATTTCATAAGAATCTAGTATCAAGACTAAAAAAAATCTGTTCAAACTCAAAAACAGGAGAAAAATATATTTTAACAGTGGGTAAACAGAGTTGAGTGGGCATTTCTACCAAGAAGATATACAAATGGACAATAAAGGTAAAGTGTCATGAACATCATCAGGCACTAGGGAAGTGCAAACCAAAACCAGAAGAGACACCACTTCAGCCCATTAAGAAGACTGGAGTTAAATGAATGGAAATGGCCATTGATGAAAAAGTGGAGGAACTGGAAGTCTCATTCACTGTGGGGTCTACTGTGCTAGTGACTGGGGAGATGAAGGTAGACTCAACAAGTCCAATATTCTTGAGGACACAAACCACAGTTACAGAATAGAGTGACGTTTTCTAACTGATGTGTTGAATTTGCACACAGTTATGGACTCAGATCAGGGACTAAAATGCAGAGATGTCTGCAAGTAACCAGAACTTTAGAACTGATGGAAGGACACAAGAGGCATTGAACGAATTGGACACTGATGAAGCCACAGAGGTGTACAGGCCTGTTGAAAGCAAGAGCTAAAATAAAAAGTTGGCAAAACTGGGCATTTATAAAAGTAAGAAGTGAGTGAAATGTGAGGATTGGGAATGAGGTCAAAGTTTGTTTCTATAGGGTAGCAAGGAAGGAGAGATGGGAAAACACAGTAGGCTTTGAATGTTTTCAATAGAACCCAAGGACAAAGAATCTGTTTCTATGTGTCATTACAAGGAAAGGAAAATAGACTTGTCTATAGTCAGCATTCCTATCAATAAAAACAAAATTATTGAAGTACTATCTCATAAAACTCTGGTGAAGTTTAATTACTTTAACTTGTATAATGTGCTCAGAAGAGAACCTGGTAGGTGTAGTGCTCCCTACAGTTTTGATCTTCTGTTTGAATCTGGTTACAAGATTATTATCTAGTGTTTTAGCATTTTGGGCAGGAAAACTAAGGCACTTCCAAGAGAACTGCCCAGGTAACTTTCATTACCAGCTCAAGTACTCACAAGGAGAAAGAAGAGATGTGATTCCCTGGATGGTTGCACCAAGCATATGTCTGCAGGCATCCTGAGCGACAGACAGCACCTCTGCTCCTGAGAACACACCAGCTGACCACAAGGGCTTCCCTTGCTTACCTGTTAAGTATTTCTCTGTATTTAGAGAGTTAAGTTTTCATAACAATAACATAGGTATTATTTCAGGGACCTACAAAAATCCCCTGCTCCCTGAAGATAGGGTGAGCTCATCTCAGGCAAGTGGCCAGACCAGCACATGATCCTCCCTGTGTTCAAAGAGAGTGTGCTCCAGGCTCCTTCCTTGGTGGCGTCATCCTGCTGCAATTTTTTGCACAGCTGGTTTCACCACAGAATCTCTGGTGATGAAATAAAACTCAATGTAGTCGGAAGTTTCAACTATGTAGAGAGTTTTGCTTTGGGCTCTTTCCCTTTAAGGAGCCAGAAACTGTTTTCTGAGTCAGGAAGTATACATGGAAATGATAAGAATACATACATGTCAGCAGAGAGAATGAAGTTAATTCCTATTCCACTGTTCTTGTTTACAATCCTTCAGATGACAGAATCAATTAGATATAGATAAAAAGAGAAATAATAGATCAATTGAAAAGTAGATAGGACTTATTAAAGAAAGTGGCTCACATGATTACAGTGGCAAAGAAATCACAAGACAGGCCATGTGCAAGTGGGATGCCAGTAGCATGGCTCAGTCCAGTTCTGGAAACCTCAGGACCAGGAAAGCTGATGGTGAAATTCTGTCTGAGGCCAAAGGTCCAAGAATCCAGGGAGGCTCCTGGTGTAAATAGTGGAGTCCAAAGAACCAGGGAGAATGGAGTTCTAATATTCAAAAGCAGGAGAAGACAAGTGTCCTTGTTCCAGGAAGGACAGAGAGGACATTGCCCTTTCTTTGCCTTCTTCCCTGTTTGGACCTCCAGCTGATTAGATGTCGCCTGACTACATTGGTCTTCCCTATTCAGTTCACTGACTCACATGCCATATACCTCAGGAAATACTTTCACAGACCCAGAAATAATGCTTCAGCTGCTGTCTAGGTATTACTTAGTGCAGTCAAGTTGACACCTACATTTAACCATCGCAGCCCCAAGATTTATGATAATTGGATAAAATTAAATAGCACAGGGAACTGCCTGAAATCCAAAAGGAAAAGTAAATCCACGCTTGGGCAAACAACATCTGTATCTGAGAGGGCCCATCTGGAGTCTCTAGAAGCAGGGTCCTGATGGTACCAGTGGGGAGTTGATTCTGAACCCCAGTTAGCTGTTGTTGGGTGTAGCCCCCAGCACAGTTGCCTATTGACATCTGGATCTTGTGGTGAGTAGGACTGAAACTGAAGAACCGGTCTGGCTGAGGGCTTGTGACAGACATCCAGGATGTGGGAAAGGACAAAGGAACAGAAAGTGTCTGAAACCAGTGGCACCTAGAGCTTGACTGGGTTCTCCACCTCTGCACAACAGGTCAGGTGGCAAATTCTCTATCACACCAGCTGCTGGCAGGGGTTACAGAGAACCCTCAGCCTGGGCAGCACAGCTTCAGTACCCACTGAGGAGAGTGTTGCAGCAGCTGGGAGAGAGGAAGACCCTTTGCTCCCTTTCCCTGAACGTGAGTTTTTCACTGTGGTTCCCAAGTTTCACAGAAACTCTAATGGCTGAGCAAGGGTCTCCAGGGTGATGAAGCCTTTTGCTGAGAGGCTCACTCCCAGTGTTTGTGTGGAGGGTGCTGTCTTCCTCCCAGGCTCTGTCTACTCTTCTGTATATTCCCCATCTCCCATCCCAGCTGCTTCTCATGGACTTTGTCCTCATGGAATCTGGAACTGCAACATGGTCACTACTTCCGGTTCTAAAAATGCAGCATTTGTTTTTCTGTGATTTTTATATGATAATCAATAAGAAAATACTATAAATATTATAAGCTGATAATACTCATCTCTAAAAACCATGCAAATAGGCACTTCTATATAGTATTCTATTACCAATGCTCAAACGTTTTGGTTTCAGGATCTACTGATGTAACTTTAAAGTCGGTCACATAAAAGAGATTGAGTTTCTCTATTTCTTTGTAATGACATTTGCCACATGAGAATAAAAGTGAGGAAATTTTAAATATTCATTAATTTAAAAAACACAATATAATGAAATGATGTTATTTCCATTAAAAATAAGAAATTGTAATGAAATAATAATTGTAATCATATCAAAACAACAATAAAGTATAAAATACAATGTAATAAAATACATTGGAATGAACCTCAGAAAGAATGCACAAGATGTAAAATTAAGCGAACACTAAAATTTAATTGAAGGTATTTTTTGAATAGCTCAGTAAAATTACAAGATTCACCATTTATTTTTCAATAAAGCAGAAACACAATTCTTTTTAATATACATTCCTATATATTCAATAAACAAAAATGTTTGTCTTTGTGGAGTGATTGATAAATATTCAATAATATATTAATGAAGCCTGATATATAGTCAATAAATTAATTGTAATTCTCTAATGGAAGAATTCAGGGAATTGCCCTGCATTGTTACTTACTCTCCAGATTCTGATTTCCCTCCTTAGTGAGGAGGCCCCACCCACCAGGTGCTAAAATGTTCGTCACTCACTTAAGAACATAACATGTGGGTGACTTGCTTAAGCTTCATTGGTGAACAATGTGAAAAATCTCAAACGCAATTTAAGGAGAAAAACTATATAAATACATTACATTATACAAATACATTGTATTGATTTTGACCATCTTAAATTCATATTCTGTAAAGCCTATTCTGCATGTAAGAAGGTTGGCAATGTCTACCCAGTCTTGACAACCAGGAAAATCCTGAAAGAACAGAAATATAAGCACTTTTTGCATGCATGAGAGGTGGTGACATGGGGCTAAGTACTGCTTCAGACATTGGAAAGACCAGAATATATAGCAATGTTGGAATTATCAGACCACAAATTTAAAACAACACTGATGGGGCTGGAGCAGTGGCTCAGTGGTTATGGCACTTGCCTGGCATGGGCAAAGACAGGGGTTCAAACCCCAGCACTACATACACAAGAAGTGTCAGACCAATAAAAGCCACATGAAAAATAAATTTGATTTTCTCTCTTTTTTTCACATTTATTAGAAGTATATAGCGATACAGGATACAGATGAGGGGGAAACATTGTCAAAACAGTAGCAATCAATGTGTATAAACTTTGTTATCCAGGGGTAATGCTAACACATAGATAAACTACTATGGGTTTCATCTGTTGCAGTTTCCCCCAGAAGAACTCATGT
>PVKS010051838.1:0-10988 GCA_004027875.1 Aplodontia rufa
AAAAAAAAAAAAAAAAAACCTTCAGCAGAGTTAGGTACAGCCTCACACAGACAGCCCTATGACTCAGGCTTTTGAAACTTGGAAATAGTTGGGGAATCATCCAGAATGTAGATATCTTAATCTACTTAGGGTAAAGAATGTTGATTACCTGTATCCTCCCTACCATCAATCCTTACACATATTCAGCAGCCTCATGATAGATACCTTGATAAGAAAGAGGTGAGCTAAACAAACTCTTTTTCTTTACAAACTGTCACATCTTCAATATTTTGTTATAGAAACAGAAAACAGATTAATGGATATCACCTTCATTATTTTAGCCATTTAAATACAGATTTTTTATTTTTAATAATGCTTATTTTATAGATGAGTATCATTTTTTCAAGAAGGATATCAAATAGTATACATGAGTCTCTACACACTCAAGCTTAAACAAAGGCAGTGTACTTCAGGTGGTTCAGTGGGCTAAGCTCTCCATGAATTTAACATGAGTGTTACTTAAGACCAGACATCAGGACACCTATCATCAATCTCAAATGTCTTCATCAAATGAATTATTGCAGCCAGAGGAAGTGATCTACTCTTAAGTTCACGGTCTTGTGTTGAATCCAGCTATGAAGCTCTGAGTTGGCCTAAACAGCAGGAGATCTTGACCTCCTGTAGCCATCTGAATACACACAATCAAGGGGCAGAGGTTTGGAAAAAGAGAATTAGGTAAACAAATGGAGACTAGAGCTCATGCAGGTGCTTATTCTTAACAGTGTTGACTCCAGTCAGTTTTGGTCAATAGAAGAAGGTTTAGAAACTTTAGTTTCCCCTGCAGGACAGGACACAGGACAGAGCTCTCATTTGCCTTATCTTAAAAAAGAACAGTACATACATATTTACAGTAACATTGAATTAGTGTTATCAGGGGCAAAAAAAAAGTGTGGAGTTTTAAAATGAGAAGACTCCAAATGTTAGGGACTCAAGACGTTTTTCTCTTCCACCTTTGAAACCCATTTCAATGTGTTTCATCCCCTAATTGCACATGTTGGAAACTTCATCCCCAGCATGATGGTGTTAACAGGTGATAGATAGAAGCTTTAAATTGGAGAATCTCATGGAAGGTCACTGAGGCTTATTCTTGGGAAAGAAAATAGCAGTTCTGTTAGAACCATGGTTACTTCTCAAGAGGGTAATTATGATAGAGTAAGCTGATCTGTCAATGATTTCTGGCTTCCTGTCTCACCATGTGATCACTTTTACTTATACTTCCACTATTATGCCCTCTGTCATGAGTAACAGTCAAGAGGAGGGTTTTTAGAGTGCAGCACTTATTAGCACCATAATCTCAAAGCTACAAACTCTGAGATAAATAAACCTCTTTGTTTTGTTATAGCAAGAGGAAACAGATTAATACATGCCACTTTTATAAATTAGCCATACAGACATATAAACTCTGACATTCTGATTTTTATCATGTTTATTTTACAGAGGAATATCATTTGATCAAGAAAGAGAAATGACTGCTATTTAGTCTGATTCTATGTCACACTTGACATGCTTTTTAATATCTTTAATTTTAAATTAAATTTATATAAAACAAAACAATATTAATAAATATTTAATTAATATACTTTAAATGTAAAAGAACTAAAGCAAATGAAATGCAACTTATAAGATTATATTTCTTTCAATATGTTTAGACTATGGTATGCCAAAACTACAACAAATGCAGAAACTTATACCTACTTACAATTTATATATTTGATTTTTCAAAGTGTTAAAAACTTCAGAATATACCGCATTCACACAGTACAGAAAAAAAAATGGGGTAGAGAAGAACATAAAAGTCAAATTTCATATTAAGAAAGTATTAACAAGAACTATGTATAAATAATAGAAAAATAAAATAGCCTTAATTGAAGATGATCTAGAAAGTTGAGACATTACAGACTGCCTAAAGAAAATGAAAATTCCTGAAGTTTTCTACACAACTGACTTTCAAGAATTTTCAATTCTTTTCAATATTTTTTCTCAAAATAAAGCTTTAAAAAAAGGGCTTGGATTATATAGCTCAGTGTTTGCATAACATGTGGGAAGTCATTAGTTTAATCCCCAGGACCATGTAAACAACAACAACAAAAAAATCAAAAAGCTATCTAGAGACTTAAAATCAGTACTGTTAGCTGTAAAATATTAATTGTACTATTCTCCCTTTATAGTACTGATTTATAAAATTATTTTTATATAGTAAAAGATATAATTGACTATATTTTTTTTATTTGTTCAACATAGTTTTGCATATTGGAGGGAATCCATGTTTCACATTAATGAACATGAGGATACTGACAATGTAAGTTAAGACTGATGCTAGTCCATGGTCTCCGCCCTTTGACTACTCCCTATTTTCAACTGCATTGATAACCCCCCTACTCCCTCCCTCCAGCTGCATTGGCTTCCCCCAATCCCTCCCTCTCTTTTTTGTCTCTCTCCCTTCTCTCCCAATTGTCATAGTTATGGCTCATCAATTGAGATGATCATGTGAATTTTATCTTAATTCTGTTTAAGTGATGAAATACATTTATTGATTTGCATATGTTGAACCAGTCTTGCATCACTGGAATGAAGTTCATTTGATCATGATGTGCTATTTTTTTATGTATTTTTGGATCAATATAGCTAGAATTTTATTAAGGATTTTTGCATCTATGTTCATCAAGGAAATTAGTGTGTAATTTTATTTTCTTGGTGTGTCTTTGTTGGGTTTTGATATTAGGGTTATATTTGCTTCATACAATGTATTTAGGAGGATTCAGACCTTTTCAGTTTCATGGAAAAGCTTGCAAAGGAGTAGTGCTAATTCTTTTGTAAAGTTCTGGTAGAACTCTGATGAGAATCCATCAGGTCCTGGGCTTTTCTTTTTTGGAAGACCTTTAATTGCTGTTTCAATTTCACTACCTGAGATTGGTTGGTTTAGAATTTCAATATCTTCCTTTGTTAATTTGGGAATGTTGTATGTGGCAGATATGCATTCATTTCTTCCAAGTTATCAAAAATGGAAGAGTATATATTTTCAAAATAAGTTCTGATAATCTTCTGGATTTTGGTTGAATCAGTGGTAATATCTCCATTTTCATCTTTGATTTTGTTGATTTGCTTCACTTCATTCTTATTTTGGTGAGGTTGGCAATGGGTCTGTCAATTTATTTATTTTTTCAAAGAGCCAACTCTGTTTTGTTGATACTTTGAATTTTTTTGTTGTTGTTCTCAATCTTATAGATTTCAGCTCTGATCTTAGTTATTTGCTGTCTTCTATTAGGTTTGGGATTTGATTGTTCCTTTTTGTAGGGACTTGAGTTGGAGCATAAGTCTATTTATTTGGGCTCTTTATTTTTAATGAAGGTACTCAAGGCTATAAATTTACTTTTTAAGAATGCTTTCATACTATCTCAGAGACTTTGATATGTTGCTTCATCATTCTCATTCATTTCCCAGAATTTCTTGATTTTTGTTCTTATTTCATCTTTTATCCATTCTTCATTTAAGAGGGTATTATTTCATTTCCAAGTATTTAAGTATGTTCTGTTGTCCTTCTTGATGTAAATCGCTAAGATCATACCATTATGGTTTGACAGGATACATGGATAATATTTTATATTTGTTAAGGTTAGCTTTGTGGACTAGGGTGTGCTCTATTTTGGAGAAGGATCTGTGAGCTGCCGAGAAGAAGGTAAACTCAGCCGATTTTGGATGGAATATTCTGTAAATGTCTGTTAAGACCAATTGATTTACAGGGTTGTTTAGTTTAGACATATCTTTGTTAAATTTTGGCTTTGATAATCTGTCTATTGTTGATAAGGGTGTATTAAAATCCTCCAATATTATTGTGTTGAATGGATAACAGCCCTTGAGTACTTTTTCCATATATTTGGGAGGGTTGTAATTGGGGGCATAAATGTTAACTATTATTATGTCTTCTTGATGAATCGTTCCTTTTACTATGACGCACTGACCTTCTTTGTCCTTTATGACTAATTTTTGGTCAAAATTAAGTTTGTCAGATATGAAGAATGCAACAGTAGCTTGCTTTCCTCGGCAATAATTGTGGTAGACTTTTTGCCAACTTTTTACCTTCAATCTGTGTCTATTTTTGGCTGTGAGACGTGTTTCCTGCTGGCATCATATTGGTGAATTTCCCTTTTTGATCAAGTAAGCCAATCCAATTACTCTCAAGTTATTTTTATCATATCATTAAATACTTCTTGCAAGTTCTGATCATGCTCAGGAATCTTCTTTTCTTGTCTATACTCCTTGCATTCAACATTGCTCAGCTTATCTTCATTGTCTGATTTCATTCTTCAAAACCTGAGGCTCTATTTTCTACTAAGCTTACTATGATATTAATATCTTCCAATGAGCTTTTAATTTTGTTGACTGCATTTTTCAATTCTAAGAGCTCTGTTATATCTCTTTTCAGACTGTCTAGTTCTTTATATATGTGGTCTCTCATCTCCTGAAATTGCTCTCTTATTTTCTTTCCTTAATCTTCTTTTATTGAATTACTAAACAGATTTTTGATACTTTTTTCTAGGTTTTCATCTAGGACCATGATCATAGACTCCTTGGGTGGGGGAGTGTGGAATTGAGGTGGAGGATTATTTCCCTTATTTTCAGTTTCAGGGAGTGAGGCTTGAGGCTCATCACTGAATAATTCTCTTAGTTAATTTTTTGATGGGTGTAGAGTTTTTGTCTCTGTTTAGTTGGGCTGGTGTACAATTTGGATATTACA
Source organism: Aplodontia rufa (assembly GCA_004027875.1). NCBI lineage: Eukaryota > Metazoa > Chordata > Mammalia > Rodentia > Aplodontiidae > Aplodontia > Aplodontia rufa. The sequence continues at coordinate 4,775 of PVKS010051838.1, forward strand.
GTTCAGTGACTGGCTCCCCACTTTGTCATTTATTGTAGACCTTTACGATTTCAAGTACCTCAGGAGATAGGGAGTAGGATTCAATATGTTTAGCCAATGCAAACAGACACTGGCAACTGTAGTTGTCACAGTGTTGATTGGTGTCTATAAGTGCAAATGGTTTAGCAATTTTCTATGAGAGTCCTCAGACTATACTCGGTTTGCAAGCAAATACCCATGTTCAAGTATGGCATTCACTTCCGTTTACCAGAGAGCATCTGTAGGTGAAGAAAAAAATGTCCAGAGAACAAAGGGAATGAGATAGGAATGTAGTGGGTAAATTGTGAAATTAGAGAGAGGGTTACAAGAGAGTGGAGATGATGTAGTGTACTCTGCTAAAATAAGGAAAAGAAAGAAGTGGGAAGAGATTGGGGTAATGACTTTGAGGGAGGATGAGAAAGAGCAGAATGCAGTTTAGGTGTTGATAGAGAAAAGGGAAGGAGGGGATAGTGGAGACTCTTTGGTACAAAGAGACTAAGTAAGCACTAGTTTGCAAGATCACAGACAGCCCCTGATCAAACCCCAGCAATACAAACACAGCACGGACATACAAAACCAAAAACAATAGCAGCAAAAAAATCACAGTACAAATATATAGGAATACCAATTCCAAGAAAAAAAAGGACTGGGAAGGCTTTGAATCATTACCACTGAGGTCAAAATATACTGTGCAGATATGTGTTCATATCTGACATCTAGGTGGGTTCTCTTCCCAGATGAGTTTGCTAGATGGACTGTATTTTGGTGACCTCAGCTGAGAGTCAGATTCCAAAGAATCCTCCCAACCTCTAAGAAGGTTGCAGACTATTCACCATCCCTGCTTCCTCTGAAAATAGTCTTTAGGGCTACCCTGGCTGAACTCCAGGGCAGTTTATTGTTTACCTGCCCAAACTCTTGCCCTATTCCAGCTGGAGTCCCAGAAGCCACTGGCAGTCTTGTGGATCCTGGTGAAGCTGTAATGGTCTCTTGCTGTTCCAAGGGCTCCAAGGGGGCCTGAAGCCCCCACTTGTCCCAAGAGGTGATGCATAAGGCAGTCATAACCCCAGCATGGGGAGAGGCAGTGAGAAGGATACACTAGCCCAGTAAGATCCATGCCTGTGTAGCTCAAAAATGCAACCACAAGAAGTGTGGAAGCCCAGTCTCACCATGGAGTGCCCAGGACCTATGGGACCATCTCTATTCCCCTGATTCAGGGCCTGAAAACAGAGCAATGCACTGGTCTTGGACTGCCCCTTCTGCTCATTAGTTGCTGAGAGCTGGGGGAGTCCTTGGATCTGAGCTCATTTTTCTTGAAGCTGGTATCTGGACCATCCACTGGGAAAGGACAAAATGGTGCTCACCCTGATTCTCTGTGGCCAGATTCAGGGGGATATAAGTTGTGTGCATTAATGCAGCCCCTGGATTCCTACCACCACTGGAGCCCCACACCCAGCTGTGGAGGCTCTGTGCACCCTTCTGATATCAGAGATCACAGCTCTGAACTGACTGTTCTGTATTTGTGCAGTGCTTTCTCCCCTCTGTGCCAATAAAGCAGCCTGCTGATTATGTGGCAGTACTTGTAGGTAGAGCAGTAATATTTTTATTTGGGTTTCCTTGAAAGCTCAGGTTTTTTTAAAGCCTCTGGACTTCTAAATTTCCTTCCTTAAATATTAACGAGTTTAGGAAGAAATTTTGCCATTCACCCACCTTACAGAAATTTTGCTGTTCTTCCACCATTGGTGTCCTGCATTCATGGAGAGATTTTTCATTCGGTCCTCCTGCTGGCTGCCATCTTTCCACCTCTCTGTAATTGACTTTTCAATTGACTTTAGCTCTTCAAAAATTATTGGTAGAAAAACAAAAAGGCAAACTAAGAATTAGAGGAAATATTTAAAGTTCTTGACTAAGATATTTTTTATCTAGAATATGTAAAAAGTCTTACCATTCAATAATAATAATAAATAATCAACCCAATTAAAAGATTCAGACTTAAACACTAACTTTTCACAAAAGAATATGTATGGCTATCCAATAACACTTAAAAATTGCTCGTTCATTAATTCTCAGTGGAATATTAATTAAAGTTACACTGCTAATTTTCTTTTGTTTGCTAATTACTCTGATCTGATCAATACACATAATCTCTGCTGATTGATTAAATGCACTATACCCATAAACATGCATAACTAAAATAATGACAATTTTTTTAAAAAAACTAAACTTTGTTATCCCCCCAATACACATTGTAATGGCTTACTCTTATAGAAAAGAGAAAAGGAAAAGGAAAGAAAATCAATTTCTTTGAAAATATGTATATGTGTTTATTAAATGATGTAGCAACTCCTCCACAAAGAGAAATTAAATTTGTCCACATAAATATTTATAAGCAAATATTTATATAGTTTTATCATAGACAAAAAGTTTAACATTAGTGAAAGTTGAAACAAAACTTTATATCTGTGTAATGGGACACTATTTAAGAAAAAGAAACCATTGCTGATAATTTTTCATACATATGATTATCAAAATCACTATGCTGGGACGAAGCAAGACTCAAACCAGTATACAATGTATTTTCTTCTTTATATAACTTTTAATGAAGCATGAAGGAATCAACATATAAAGATAACAGGTCAATAATTGCATGGGTATTGGGGTGGAGAATTTATAGACTGTAAAAAAAGACAGGGAAAATAATTTCTGTCTTGAATGTGGTAAATTTTTCCCAAATAGGCACTGGTATAGAACCTCATTTGTGCACTTCAAATGTGTGCAATTGATTATACCTCAATAGTCTATCACTGATATGAAAACAGTTTGTATGTTTGGTGCAGGTGTATTTTTTCAATATTTTGATCTGTGTTTGATTAAGTCCATTGAGGTAGAACCTGTAGATATGAAAGGTCTGGTGTATAAATATCACACTCAAGATGTTTATTCATTACTTATTTTCATTTCCCCCTTTTTTTTCTCTTGTTTTGTGGAGTTGGGGATCAAACCCTGAAACTTCTATATGTTGTCCCAATGCTGTACCAATGCTGTATATCTAGGTATATCTTCCGGCCCAGTTGTTTTTTTTTTAGTTGTGATATCCTTTCCTCTTAAGTTGTAGTTTATCTTTTTTGGAGAGGCACATACTCTGGATTTTGCTGATTGGATTTCTGTTATGTCCTTAAATGTTATCCACCCCTCTTCCAGTAAGTCCTAAAGGCTGGTAGGTCTAGAGTTTTCATCAGATTTGGGTTTGATTTTGACAAATCACATGCTTCACATGCTTATTGAAAAGCTCCCATCAACTCTTCACCTAATAGCTTTCAGGAGTCGTTAATGATCAAGGCGTGCACCTACTATTTCATGAAAAGCTACAACATAGGAACAATTTTAAGTATATCATTCCCTCATCATTTATTAATTAGAAGACCTTAAAAAATGACTTTTCTTATCCACTATTTGGTTACCCTCTGGAGTATGTAGAGGTACCAGAGCCAATGTTTGTTCACTTTCCTTAAAAAGGTGAATAATTTAAATCTGTATATATTGGTGATATTATGAGTTCATTTTTAATGTGTTTGATGTGTTTCAATTCTCTGATACTGGGTTGTTTATATTAAAATTGGGCCATTCTTGGACAATTGGAACCTCTTGAAATTGCTTCAGAACCCTTGATAGTCCTGATACTTCTAGAATGATCTGATATACCCAATACATTTGTCCATTTTAGCATGAGAGTTGGAATGGAACTTTTTCTCCAAGAAAATCTTATTTATTTTAGTCCTAAATGGTATTTGGAGAACAAAGTATGGGTGCTGGAGAATTCATTTATACTGGTCATATTTTAAGGCATAGAATATAATAACTATTTACACAGCTATTTACTTATTTACTATTTACAGAGCATTTATATTGTATTAGGTATTGTAAGTATTTTTGAAATAATGTGAAGCATCTGGGAGGATGGACATATATGATCACAGATGATATGCAAATTATATGCCATTTTATACAAGGAACTTGAGCATTTTTGGATGTTGGTATGTGCAGGGTATCTGGAAACAAACCCATATGGAGAGCAAGTGTTCACTATATCTTCTTTGAATCCTGATTAAACAGTTCACTTATAAAAATCAAAACATAAATGAGCTAACTGATGTAAAATCTGAATATTTACCAAATATTTAAAATTATAATGTTATAATTTTATGTTTTAAAATTGAGTTCATTCTCTTGGTACTCACATTGAAATTTTTGAATTTTATGTGTTAAATATTTTTGTCATTGGTCTCAAACTACTCAAAAAAATGATGTGTAGAAAGTAGGTGAAAATATAGGTAAAATCACATTGACTATTTGTCAATAGTTAGTTCCACTGGAAAACAAGCAAATGCTAATTTTGCTACACCATTCTCAACTTTTACATTTTTGAAAATATTTAAGACAAAAATGAAAGAAAAAATATACAAAAAATATACAAAATCTTAGTACATGGAAAAAAGTCTTTTGACTGATATGATTTTAAGTAAAATTGATTTACACAAAAGTTGATGAAAACATACATATATGAGTCTTTCTATCCATTTATACTCTTAGATATTCAGAGTATATAGATATATACATATAAATATATATGAAATATATGTGTTTTAAAACCTGGAAGTGTGGACTGGAGTGGTGGCTCAGCTGTTACAGTGCCTGCCTGGCATGCATGAGGATGCTGGTTCAAACCCCAGCACCATGTACATGACGAAGTGTCCAAGCAATGAAAGCCACATGAAAAAATAAATAAAATTGATTTAAAAGAAACTGGAAGTGATAGTCTACTGAGTTATTTCTAGTTTTTAATATTTATCTTGACAATAATTTCTTGATTCATTCTCTATATTTTTATTAATTATCTTGGCAATAATTTCCTTATTCAATTGAGCCAATAAAGTACATTGCCATAATGCTCAGAGCAAAGTTATATTCTCAGGTGTTTTCATCATTTTTTTTTCATTGCTATGATAAAAGACACAAGAACAATTTTAGGAGAAAAATTTTATTTGGACTCAGGGTTTCATGAGTCTGTGGAAGGTCTTTTCCATTCCTTGGCTGGAATGGAATGGCAGAACAGTGTGGTAGAGGGAAGTGGTCAAGGCATGGGTCCCAGAAGCAGAGAGAGAAACTCCAGACCAAATTCAAAATATATGTTCCAAAGGCACACCACCAGTGAGCCAACTTCTCCAGCCACACCCTACCTGCCATCAGTTGCCAGTTAATCCCTACCAGGTAATTAACTCACTGATTGGGTTAAAGCTCTTATCACCCAGTCATTTCACCTCGGCCTTACGGCTTTGTCAAGCTTGAAATTTTGGGAGACACCTCACATTCAAGCCATAACATCAGTGTGCCACAACCTGGATAACTAAACTCAGATACCAGCAAAGAGTGATAGGACTAATGAGAAAAAGACACAGACACAGATATATAGAGAGCTGGGACCAGGTGGGATACTGTACTTTGATGAAAGAGAGCAGTAACCCAGAGCTAGAACAGTTAAGTTTATTTTATAAGATTTTATTATGAGAAAGTTAACTAGGATAACGTTTCTAAAAAGTAGACAGGCTTTGAAGGTTGCAGAGTCTGTAGCATTTTTGTGGTTAAATTGTTTATTCTTAAAACTTCTTGTCGTCCCCCCGCCCTGGGTTCTGGAGCGGGGAGCGGTGGAACAGCCTCGGGGGACCTTAGCCGTTCCCCGGGGGACCAGCAGGACACTGGGAACTGGCAGCTGGAAGGACAGGGCTGGGGACGGGGGAAAGAGGAGTCGCTCCACGCAGCGTTCCTGTGCGAGAAGCGGGCAGAACGACCTTAGCAAGCTGTCCTCCGAGGGGCCGAGTTAGGGCAGGGATGGGGCGAGGAGTTGCTCCCTGCTGCACTCCAGAGCGAGGAACGGGCAGGGTGACTCAGCAAGCCTGAGCCATCCTCCAAGGGGCCTAGTTAGGATAGGGATGGTGAAAGGAGTCGCCCCCCGCTGCACTCCAGAGCGAGGAATGGGCAGGGTGACCCAATGCTGGGCCATCCTCCGAGGGGCTGAGTTAGGAAGGGTTGGGGAGCCGAGAACAAGGGGACCTGCATCTTCTACCGCTGCTGATCTCTCTGAAGTCTCTGCTGCTGCTGCTGCTGCTGCTGCGGCTTCTTCTGACTGCTTCTGTGCTCTCTT
>PVKS010051839.1:0-10993 GCA_004027875.1 Aplodontia rufa
AAAAAAAGAAGTGGGGGGGGAGAGCGATGGTTCAGCAGTTACAGTGTGTGCCTGGCATGCACAAGGACATGGGTTTGAACCCCAGCACCACGCACACAACAAAGTGTTAGAGCAACGAAAGCCACGTGAAAGACTGAATAAAATAAAATTGGTTCTTTCTCAAAAAAAAAAAAAAAGAAAGAAAGAAGAAAAAGAAACTGGACTTCCAAACCATACAGAAGAATGAACTCAAATTATCCAAAGATGAACCAAAGACTTAGAAGTAAGAGTCCAGACCATAAAATTCTTAGAAGAAAACACAGGGATAAATCTTTGTGACTTTGAATTGGGCAATGGTTTCTCAGATACAATACGTAAAAGCATAAGCAAACAAAAAAGGGGAAAAAATGATAAACTGGATTTGCTTTTAATCAAAATTAAAAACATTTACACTTAAGTGAAAAGACAACCCACAAAATGAGAGAAAATATTTGCTGATCACATAAGGGCCTTATATGTAGAACACACAGAAAACTCACGCAACTCAAAAATGAAAATACAAATAATTCCATTAAAAACTGGTAAAAACTCAGAACAGACACTTCAAAGAAGATACACAGCCAAGAACCACATGAGAAGATGCGGAACGTTATCAGCCACGAGAGAAATGGAGAAAAACATCACGGTGAAAGAGCACCTTGCACCCGCTAGGGGGCTAGAATAAAGAAATCAGGGGCTGCAGCGGTGGCTCTGTGGTTAGAGCACTTGCCTGGCATGCGCGAGTACACGGGTTCAAATCCCAGCACCCACGTATACAACTAAGTGTCAGAGCAACGGAAGTCATGTGAAAAACTCAATAAAAATTGATTTTCTCTGTCTCTCTCACTCACTGTCCTTCTCTCTTAAAATAAATAAATAACATTAAAAAAAAAAAGAAATCAAATAATGGGCAGCGCAGCCTATAATCCCAGCGGCTCGGGAGGCTGAGACAGGAGGACTCAAGTTCAAAACCAGCCTCAACAACTTAGTGACACCCTGTCTCAAAATAAAAAATAAAAAGGGCTAGGGTGTGACTCACTGGTTAAGGGCCTGAGGGTTCAAACTCCAGGACAAAACAAAACACAACAAAAAAGGAAATCAAATAATGCAAGCATTGGTAAGGGTGGGGACTAGCTGGGACCCTCCCACACTGCCGGGGAGAATGTAAACTGGACTGCCACTTGAGGAAGCAATCTGGTGGGCTGGAGTGATGGCTCAGTGGTTGGAGTGCTCGCCTGGCATGCGCAAGGACTAGGGTTCAAACCCCAGCACCATGTACACAACTAAGTGTCAGAGCAACAAAAACCAGATGAAAAACTAAAAACTGATTCTCTCTCCTCTCTCTCTCTCACTGTCCCTCTACTCTTAAAAAAAAATAATAAAAATTGATTCTCTCTCTTTCCCTCTCTTAAAAAAAATGATGGAATATTCTAACATTGGTTGTGGTACTGGTTTTACAACTCTGAATATGTTAAAATGCATGGAATTGAACACTTTATATAGGAAAATTGTGTCGTATTTGAATTATATCCCAACCCCTGTTCCAGGAAAAGAGAGAGGGCAGAGGAGAGAAGGAGAAAGGATGGGCTTCTCTCCTTTGTCTCTGGAGGCTGGATTAAGGATGTGATGGCTGGAGGAGTTGCCACCATGTCATCACTATGTGGAGAGCTGGCCACAGATGAAAGGCAAGAAGGTGAAGTGGTATCAGACCTTTGAAGATGTTGAGAGGAGGCGGTCAACTGGACAGTGCCACCTCTGGGCAATACCTCGTGGGAGCCCACAGCTCATTTTTTTTAACATCATTTTGAGTTTCTGGTCACCCTCCCTGCTGCAGACCCCAAGAGTCAACCGAGCACATCTTCCCTCTTCACCACCCAAACCTGCTCCTGCCGCGTGGACAACCTGCTTTTCCTAAAACACGTGTGTGCTCTCAGGCTGCTCCTTCTGATCTTGGCCGTGTGGTTCTCTCAAGTTCCCATTTATTCCTCCTGCTCCCTGGAGGACAACCACCAGGGCAGCGTGGAATTCCTTCCTGCCTCCATCCACCCTTTCTGAATCTCGAGGGCAGGGCGCTCATCTCTCTGCTAGATGCAAACGTCATTGCAGCTGCTGCCTTTGCATAGCCACCCTTGGTGAGGACGGGGGACACCTTGCCATCCGTCTGCACCGTCAGCCTCGGTGAGGATGGGGGACACCTTGCTATCCACCTGCACCGTCAGCCTCGGTTAGAACGGGGGACATCGTGTCACCTGCCTGCACCGTCACCCTCGCTGAGAACAGAGGACACCTTGCCACCCCTGTGTGCCCTGCACAAACTGCTCCCCCTGGGGAGAGAGTGGCAGCGGAGGCCCGGCCAGGCCCTGCTGGAGAAGCAAGCTTACATGCCCCGAGACCATCGAGCTGGAACAAAAGGTCTTTATTCCCAGGAAGCTGACTGGATAGGCAGCGAAGAGAGCAAGGAATAAAAGCTTCTTTTCCAGTTAAGCCCCCGACGAGTTCTGTCTTTCCTCGTATGCAAAGTATCAAAAGTATGAAAAGCCATCCCTTCTTCATATTTAGAGCACTTGGGAGTTCCTGTCCTTCCTTGTGAAACAAATATTTATTTATTTAAAGAAAGAGGGACATTAAGAGAGAGAAAGAGAATGAATTTTCTTTAGTTTTTCATGTGGCTTTCATTGCTCCAATACTTTGTTTTGCACATGGTGCTAGGGTTCCAACCTGCATCCTCGCCCATGCCAGGCAAGCGCCATAACCGCTGAGCTCCGAGAAATATTCTTGCACTTTTGCAAATGCAAACTAATTCAGGAGTCAGAAAAATGCTGAGTCCTTGCTTCTCTCCTTGGTTGTTTTGTTCCAAAGTACAGAAGACCACAGCAGAACCTCGGCAGGCACAGACAGCTGATGCCAGCATTTGTGTGGGAGGGTCACGGAACCAGAAGAGCCGAGACGATTCTGAAGAACGCAGGAGGAAGCGCACCCTGCAATTCTCAGACCTGCAATCGAGCCACCCAGGCCAATGCAGAATGGGCAAAGCAATACAAGGAGCGTCATGAACAGAACGGAGAGCTCGCAAGTAGACCCGCGCGTGTCTGGCCAACCGATTCTGACACAGGCCTAAAAGCAATTTGGTGGATTGAGGACAGTCTTTTCACAAATTATTGCCTGCATGAAAAAAGCCATAAACCTCCAACTTAATCTCACGCCTTTCAGAAAAATCAACTAAAAACGGATCGTACATTACTAAGGAAACCACAAAGTTTTAGAAGGAAACGTAGGAGAAAAACTGCATTTTTAAAACAGGGGTTATTAGGTAAAGAGTTCTCAGACATGAAGGCTGAAAGCATTTTTTTATGAAAGCAAAAATAGAGGGCTGGAGCGGTGGTTCCGCAGTTATGGCGCTTGCCTGGCAGGCACAAGCACGCGAGTTCAAACCCCAGCACCACACGCACACAACCAAGCGTCTGAGCAACGAAAGCCACGTGAAAAACTAAATAAAATGGATTCTCTTTCTCTCTCTCTCACTGTCCCTCTCTCTTAAAAGAAACAGGTGTTCCTAATTGCACCCAGCAGGGTCCCACTACTGAGGGCAGCCAAGGGACAAAGAGGGATTGTTCAAGAGTGTCCACATGTAGTCGGCAAGGGACTGGACCTGCCCAGGACCTGCAGTGATTTAGGGCAATATTGCTTGGAGAGATATCTGTCCTAATACAAGGTGACTCCTGCCAAGTCCAGCCCCACGATGTCCTCGCATGGGTGCCCAAACAGAACCATGCAGGACGGAAGAGAGGGAAAGAAAGGGTGGACAAGTTGGCCACGCATGCAGTGGTCACTCAACCCATACCTCCTGCCAACCTTCAGGGGTCTTTCCATCAGGAAAGCCAGACACGTTATCAACATCAACTGATTCCCAGAGTCTTCAACACTTGAAATCAAAATTAAAAACCGGCCCTAAAGAGGCCAGTTTCTTTCTCTTTTTTTGATTTTTCATGTGACTTTCATTGCTCCAACACTTAGTTGTGGAAGTGGTGCTGGGGTTTGAACCCACATCCTTGTGCATGCCAGGCAAGCGCCGTAACCGCTGAACCACCGCTCCAGTCCAAGAGAGCAGTTTCTTAATCTGTGGTCTTAAATTTGCTGGGGATCAGGGCTGGAGAGGTGGCTCAGCGGTTACAGTGCTTGCCCAGCATGCGCAAGTATGTGAGTTCAAACCCCGGTACCACGTACACAACCAAGTCTCAGAGCAACGAAAGCCATGTGAAAAACTAAATAAAAATTGATTCTCTCTGTCTCTCTCTCTCTTTCACTGTCCCCTCTTTCTTAAAAAAAAAAAAAAATTGCTGGGGATCCATAATTGCCTATATAGCTATATCTAAAATCGCCAGGGCTTCGCAGTTCTGACGGCTGGTAAGCCAACACAGGGAGGGAAATATTACAAACACATCCAATGCTGCCAGCTATTAGGCAGTTTTGAAATAGGATCTTGCTCAGTTGCCTAGGCTGGCCTCAAACTTTCCATCCTCCTGCCTCAGCTTCCAGAGTACCTGGGATTATAAGTGTGCACCTCCCCACTTGCTTTGACTGCGACACATTTTACTCCATTAAGATGATCATAAAAGTGTGCCCACAAAGTGCAAGGCACACTTCCCAGGATGAAATCATGACCTGGAGAAAGGCCCTGGAATTTTATCTTAGGAGAGAGCTGTCTCCCACGGCCTTCCCAACATCGGTGGTCTCTGGGGAGCCTCCGGCTAGGGGTGCAGGCTCCGGAGTCAAGGAGGCTGTGGCCACGAGGCTGTGTGCCCAGCCAGCTTCCTCCCAACGTGAGTGGGAACAGCGCTGCCTCTGGGCAGGTCTGCCACAGTTGAACCCCTGGGTGCCCAGTGACCACCAAAAAAAAAAGGTCAAGTCCTTTCAGCCTCAGCATCCTGGAAATCTGAGGCTGGGGCTTTCCGGCTGTGTTGCGATGGAGGGGTGACCCCGGCGGACTGTTACCTTTGGTCCTGTTTCCAGGCGGGAATACAGCAGGTAGGTGTGCAGGTCCCCATACTTCATGAAGGGCAGAATCACCATGGGCCTTGGGATGCCGTGAGAGCTCATTTCTATGCACACACCTGAAATTCATCACAGCCGCAGGGACAGAGTGCCCTTGTTATACGCCATCAAATTAGCCATCCCAGACCGACACCACGTGCCACAAGTACGCAGTTAAAAACCCCAAGGGCTCCTAAGAGTGCAGGCTTCCAGAGCCCGGCACACACAGCCTCCACTGCTTGGTATTTTGTTTTCCTTTCAGATTAGAGCCGTTCTTCACGTTTCTGCTGGACTCGGTCTAAGGGGCCGTGACCTCATTAGACTCTGCTGCTAAACTAGTTTCAAGGAATAGTTAAATAATTCATCATATGAAGAAGTCCACTGCACCCCAAAGCTTCAAACTATTAAAATTATTAATTTCTTTTTGGTATCAAGGATTGACCCCAGCAGCACTTAACCACGGAGCCATATCCTCAGCGGCATCCCCACCCCTATTTTTATTTTTTAATTTTGAGACACTAATTGTTTCAAGCCCCACCAATTTGCTGAGGCTGGCTTTGAACTTGTGATCCTTCTGCCCCAGCCAACATGCCAGGCTACTGAAAGAATTTGAGGACCTATAGTTCAGAGCCACTTTCCCGTATGGTAATAGTTGGATGAGGGAGAAGCTACAGCGCTGTTGCCTGGAATTCTGGAACCGGAGCTGGTCACCTTAGCCTCCACTGGCAAAGCGCTAACACTGGTCTGGCTGTCACAGAGCTCCATTGTTCTCCTAAAGCACACGACTGCAAACCAATAACAACTGCTTCTTTGATGCAATACTGTATCCAAACATTAGCTTCTACATCTGTCCACAGCAGGGTCAATCATGCAAAGCTCTGAAAGGTCCCAAAAGAATTCGTCACGTGTCAAGTCGAAGGACAGGAGAGAAAAAGCAAGAAAGAAAGAAAGAAAGGGAAAAGGAGAGAAGCAAGCAGAAATTTCCATTACGTCCAGGTTTCTCTCTCTCAGGATAGTGTCTCTTACACAGCAGCCACTGATACTCATTGTCTCTTTTGCATTTTTAAAAAATCTAACCAAGGTACAAAACCAGATTATTTTAAATCGCAGTCCATGAAAGTGTCAATGTACCAAGATCATAAATCAGTACTTCCAAATAGGTTCATGCATTCATTCTCAGGGGCTGGAGCGGTGGCTCAGCAGTTACAGCGCTTGCCAGGCATGCACAAGGACGTGAGTTCAAACCCCGGCACCACAACAGAGTATCAGAGCAACAAAAGCCATGTGAAAAACTAAATAAAAATGATTCTCTCTCTCTCTATCACTCTCTTTTAAATAAATAAATAAATTCTCAAAGATGATTTCTAAAATTTGCCTGCTTTATAGCTGTTCCCCAGTGGTATCAAATTCATGGATGACCTTAAAGATGATAATGTGACCAGCTTTTGTGTCTTGCCTTTGAGTAACTGGAGGCTATTTTAATGCAGCTTCCAGAGCTCTGCGACACTCTAACCATCCCTGAAGCCACCAACGTCCAGGCCTGACCATCCCTGAGGCCACCAGCATCCAGGCCTGACAGTCCCTGAGGCCACCAGCGTCTCCAGGCCTGACCATCCCCGAGGCCACCAGTGTCCAGGAAACACTAACCTGTTTGACTATGAGCCTTGGAAAACAGAACCCCAAGGAAAACTCTTCAAGGACAAAATGCCCAGTGCTGTAACCCACTCTGGGTTACGAAAGTGTGAACCAAATGCAGCAGAGGACTTTCCCTTGGTGCACGGTGGATCAACCAGATCCCCACCCTTTAATCCTGCTTTTCCCAGAGGTACCTAGGAGTCGGATGACGTTCGGGTGGCTGAAGTCTTTCATGCATGCTGCCTCACTGAGAAACTCCTCGATCTCGCGCTGCGAAAAGTTGTCCACTGAAGAAACAGATGGGAAATGTTAGGGGTGACTCATTCACTCAGTGAAGGGCAAGGGTGGGCAATAGCGATTTTTTAAAATTTTTTTGGTACTGAGGATTGAATCCAGGGACTCTCACCTTTGAGCCAACCCCCTGCCCTTTTTATATTCTATTTTGAGATAGAGTCTTGCTAAGTTGCTGAGGCTGGCTTTGAACTTGTGATCCTCCTGCCTCAGCCTCCTGAGTCACTGAGAAACACAGGGAATTTTTAGGACCATGAAACTATTCTGCAGGACACTGTAATAGTACATACACATTATTCATATTTTTGTCAAAAACTACAGCACTGTGGGCTGGAGTGGTAGCTTGGTAGTTATGGTGCTTGCCCAGCATGTGCAAGTACATGGGTTCAAACCCCAGCACCCACAGACACAGCTAAGTGTCAGAACAACGAAGGCCATGTGAAAAACTCAAAAAAAATTGAATCTGTCTCTCTGTCTCTCACTGTCCTTCTCTCTCTCTAAAAAAAAAAAAAGAGGAAAAACCCCCACAGCACTGTACATTACTAAGCGAACCCTCTTGTAAACTAAGGACTTCAGTTAACAATGTGTTGATATGGGCTCATCAATTGTAGACACACACCACACCTCAGAGAGCTGTTCACAATAGGGAAATAGTGTGCAAGGGGCAGGGGGATGTAGGGAAACTTCTGTAATTTCTTCCCAATTTTTCTGTCAGCCCTAGGACTGCTCTAAAAATGAAAGCCTATTAGTAAAGAAAAAAGAATCTCCCTCAAATGCAAATCAAAACTTCAATGAGATACCACCTCACTCCTGTTAGAGTGGCAAAAATGAAAAATACAAACAACGACAGATGCTGGAGGGGCTGTGGGAAACGAGGAACACTGTCACACTGCTGGTAGGACTGCAAACTGGTTCAGCCACTATGGAAAGCAGTGTGGAGAACCCTCAAAAAATTAAGGATGGAACCACCTTATGACCCAGCTATCCCACTCCTGGGAATTTTCCCAAAAGACTTAGAATCAGCATATTATAGCGATGTGGCTTCATCAATGTTTATAGCAGCTCAATTTACTATAGCTAGATTATGGAACCAACCCAGATGCCCCTCACTTGACGAGTGGATACAAAAGCTTTGGTGCATATATACAATGGAATACTACTCGGCCATTAGAGAGGACGATATTATGTCTTTTGAAATCAAATGGATGGAGATGGATAGAATTATACTTAGTGAAGTTTCCCAATCTCAGAGACTCAAGGGCCGAATGGTTTCTCTCATCTGTTGATGCGAGCATATATGGGGAAGCAGTAGGGCAGATGGCTAACCTAACAAAACTTCAAATTGAATGACTTTCAGTGCAACAGCAGGATAGCTCCCTAGGATACCTGGAGGTGTAGGGAAAGGGATGGGGAAGGGGGAGGGTATATGAAGAACTCATAGGAGTCTGGAGATTGGGAAGATGGGGGAACCATCCCAGAAGCCGATATCATTCCTCCACGAGCTACCCATTTAACACATGAGTTCTTCTGGGGGAAACTGCAACAGGTGAAACCCAAGGTGGTCATCCATGATCTGGCTTTTTCCCCTCGATAACAAAGTTTATATCCATTGATTGCTAATGCTTTGATAATGTTTCCCCCTCAACTGTATTTCTATAGTCTTCTAATAAAAAAAAAAAAGAATCTCCCTCCACCTCCAGCAAAAAACTAAAGTCTATTCCAACAAGTCGGTGGCAATTATCTTTACCTTAAATAAAGAACACCGCACCTTTTCCCTTCTATCCCCGTGTACCCCCCGTCTGGTTTTTCAATCATGCCTGTGAGCTGGGGACACCTTGATTCCAAGTTTTTGGAATGAAATCAATTTAAGAGAGCTGTTTAAAATTCAGTGCTACAGGAAATAAGCCAGTCTCAAGAGGACATGTACTGTCTGATTCCACCTAGAGGAGGTACTTAAGAGTAATAAAATCGCAGAGAGAAAAATATTGACAGTCAGGGGCTGGGGACGGGGCGTTAGTGTTTGATGAGGACAAAGTTTTGGTTTCACAAGAAGAAACATTTTAGGGGTTGGGGTTTTGGCTCAGTGGCAGAGCGCTTGCCTAGCATGCGCAAGGCCCCGAGTTTGGTCCTCAGCCCTGAAATTAAAAAAAAAAAAAAAAGAAGAAATGTTTTGGGGACAGATAGCATTGATGGTTTCAGAGTGACACAAATGCATTTAATAACCACCGATCTCTACACCTGAATATTGTTAAGACGGCAACTTTTACTTTGGGTGTATTTTACCACAACTAAACACAACAGGCGAGTCGTAAAGTCAGGCTTGCCTTCGGGAATGGAAGAGGGTTTAACTGACGACTGAAATCACCCCTGAAGCCCTCCAGCAGCGTCTGTACCAGGTGACCTGTTGGATCTTACGGTTTTTCTTAATAACTAAATTAAAACTTCAGGCTCCAATTTTAAGAGCCTGATTACATGAGTATGATCTAATTTATGCTTTAATGTCTGGTAAACAGTGGGTTTAAATTTTAGGAAGAAATCAATTGTAGTTTTTTTGCTTGACCAAAAATATGACAGAACCTGTCCAGGTAGTTAATGAAGATGAAAGAAATGAGCATCGGGTGACCTCCATTCATACGAATCCCAACGAAGACTGCTAACAGGATCAGGGTCTCTTTTCTGGGGGCCCAAGTGATGATGGGCTGTGGCTGGCTGGACACTTGAAGAATCAGCTCAGCTGTGCAGCCCCAGCCCTAGAAACGCACATCCCGGGAGAATGATGGGTCGGGGTGGCAGGGGTGGGGTGGGGGGTCACCATGCTACCTTGTTCTGCCCCTGCAGCCTGATCATCTTATAGTAATGAAAACAGTTCACACAACTTGCCCCTTCTGGCTTTAACTTAGACAAGTCAGCAAGCCCCAAGTTTCCTTCTCTATATAAATTTCTGCAGATTCTAGTGTCCAAGACTGAACTTCATTCTCCTTCACTTGGCCACCAAGTGAACTCTCTGGAACATAGCCCACCCTGTCCCTCGCTTGCGCTGCGGCTTGCAGGGTAAATGCAGATCTGTGCTGACTGACCAGCACCCCCTAACCCCACCCTGGCCCTGCTGCTGGCTTTCTCCCCTGCTGGCTTGCAGATTCTAGCTGGAGACAGCAGCTCTTCTTCTGTCTTTGATCACGGGCTTATTTCTGCTCTCTCTGGGAAACTTACTTCCTAGGCAGCCCACAGCTTCCTGGGTCATGCAATGATCTTCAAATGTGGAAGTGGCCCCAGCACACCAGAGAGATCTGCCAGATAGAGCCCTGGAGTGGGGTGCTGCCAGGAGATCACCCCTGCCT
Source organism: Aplodontia rufa (assembly GCA_004027875.1). Classification (NCBI taxonomy): domain Eukaryota; kingdom Metazoa; phylum Chordata; class Mammalia; order Rodentia; family Aplodontiidae; genus Aplodontia; species Aplodontia rufa. Next base: position 10,314 of record PVKS010051839.1, read on the forward strand.
CAGAAATTCATGCCTTCGCTTGACTGGATGATGGAGAGGGGGCAGGAGAGTGCTAGAGAGGGTGAAAGGGGCCAAGTCTGCTTTGCATAATAAGAATCTAGGAGATGTGCACGCAGGAAGAGCCCACTCCCCTGATGGCCAGTGTCCTGCACTGCCCGCAACCCATCAGCAATTGAGATCGAACACTGCCTCTGCCCCTTGGAGCATCCTACGCTGAAGCAACGGCCTACCGCAGCAGAGGGGATCCAACCCCGAGAACTCACACTTCATGGTCTTCACTGCCACCTTCTCAGAGGTCCCTTCTGGCTGCTTCAGGTTGCCCTCCATCACAGACCCAAACTCTCCTGCAAAGCAATACAAAATCTGCATGGATGCCGTGCATCATCTCCCCCAACCACAGCAAGGCCACAGTGCCGGAGCTGCTGTCTTCCTGAGGCTTGAGAGCGACTCACCCAGGCAGCCGGGCACTGGTCTCCTTGTGGTGGGCTCGGGTGGCTCAGTCTTTGCTTAGCTCCTCATTTTCTCAGGCATTAGAACTGACCCAAGACACTGAGCGGAGGACGTGGCACATCTTACAGACATTCATAAAGCACACACACGCTTCTTTCTGGTGCCTGGGATGAAATCCAGGGCCTCGCGAATGCCAGGCAAGTGCCCACCTGCTGATCTGCACCCCCCCC
>PVKS010051840.1:0-10982 GCA_004027875.1 Aplodontia rufa
GGCTAGGATGGAGGCTCTGGGGAGGCTAGGATGGAGGCTCTGGGGAGGCTAGGATGGAGGCTCTGGGGAGGCTAGGATGGAGGCTCTGGGGAGGCTAGGGTGGAGGCTCGGGGGAGGCTAGGGTGGAGGCTCGGGGGAGGCTAGATGGAGGCTCTGGTGCTATACCACAGGGGAGTCTCCCACCTGCTACACTGGGCACTGGGACTTCTGAGTCTGGGCCTAGCCAGGACTCCTGTGCTGGTCATTTGGGGACCATATCTCAAGCATCTCTCTTTTGCCTGCTTCCTGTGTTCTGAACCTAAGGCCAGGATGGCACGAGGAAGAGCAAGCTTTGTTACGGCCCATTTGCTTATTCAATGCCTGTTGTATACCTGAGTCTGTGCCAGGCACTGGAAAGAACTCAGTTAAATGTAGTCCTGCCCTCCCTGTCATGACCCCTAAGTGCAACTTGTTGCTGTGTGATCCTGAACAAGCTACTGAACCTCTCTGTGCAAAATGGGAACTACCTCAGCCGGGTGCAGTGGCGCACACCTGTAATCCCAGCAGCTTGGGAGGCTGAGGCAGGAGGATCACAAGTTTAAGGCCAGCCTCAGCAACTCAGCAAGACCCTAAGCAACTGAGCGGGACCCTGTCTCAAAATAAAATATAAAAAGGGCTGGGGATGTGGCTCAATGGTTGAGCACCCCTGGGTTCAATCCCTGATACGAAAAAAAGAACGGGACCTACCTCAAGGGCTGAGGTGGTCTGGAATTATACCCATATGCGGCACATGGCAGGTGCTTCCTAAAAGGCTGCCATGCTGCTTGGGAGCTTGATGGCCGCTGTGCTTGGTTGGGACGGGGAGGCTTCTCTCGAGGGGGAACTTTTGTGTTGGGTCTTGACAGATGCATAGGAGCTCACCGGTTGAGAGGCGTTTCGGAGGCAGCGATCCTTCAGGCTGCTGCCCCCCCAGGTCTGTGGTTCTTGGCAGGAACTGGGGCAAGGGGTAGGGCTGTCTTAGAGGATTACTGTAATCCACCAGGAGAAGAGGCAGCCTCCACCCCGGGGCCTGCGTGAGGCTCTGAGCTGGTGCTTAATTTGGCATTTAATTGAATGCCAGTTAGCCACAGAGGCGCCAGGCTTGTCTAGGAAGACGGCAGACAGCAGGGCCTGCTCTCCACCTGGACCCTCAGGAGCTGGGAGGAGATGTGCGCCCCAGGAACGAGGAGGCACTAGGAGCTGTCTCCCATTACATCCCCCCATTGTCCCTGGCGGCCCCCACAGGAAGGAGGTGGGGTCGGCTCCAGCTCTGGGGGAAGGAAGGGCAGCGTGGAAGGTGCCCCAGGGACGGCGCGGCCTCCGCACGGATGGGCCTTGCTCTGGGGTGCGCTGTCATTAGGAGCCGGTGGGGAGTGACTTGGTAGGAACATGGGAGCCTTTGGGGACAGGGGGTGCAGGAAGCTCAAGAAGCACCAGCTCAGGTGGATTCCGGGCATTGGGCCGTTAGTGCTCTGCTGGGCTGGGACACCAGGTCCCCTGAGCTCAGGAGAGACTGGCTTGCCAGCAGCCATAGCCCTTGGTGGGTCTCTGTCCACCCACCCGACTCTGCCCTCTGTGAGCTCTGGCCAGGCGCTGGGCACGGCCTCTTGGACTGGTGCATCCTGGGTCCACTTCTGGCTCCTGCCCCCTCTTCTGCCCTCTTGGCTCCGCTCCCGAGTCAGCCATGGCTTCCTAAGGCTCAGTCCTGTCCGAAGCCCCAGCCAAGGGGAACTTGATGGCTTGTGTAAGGATAGGAGATGGGGAGGCTCAGATCCCAAGCTGGCCTCAGGCCCACAGGATTAATTGGTTCATGCAAATGAACGCTCTTGGGGAGGACATCGCCTTCAGGCACAGCTGGATCCAGGAGCTCCAACAGTGGCGTCCAGGGGATGTCCCCATCTCTCTGGGATGGGTGCCGTGCTCAGGCAGGCCCTTCTTGGTGGAAAGCCAGCCTCCTTGTCCACTGATTCTGTGGCAGTCCCAGCATTCCGTGTCATTAGCAGAACTGGGGTTTTATGCAGTCCGGGCCATTTGCTGAAGCCAGGCTGGCCCCGGAGCTTCTGTCTGTACCTGGGGTAGAGGAGCGGGGTCAGGCTATGGGAAGAGGGTGACGATGTGTCTGGACTGTGCCTTGGTCTCATCCTGAGCATGGGTGCAAGGTCCCAGTGGCAGGGGAGTACACGTGATCAAGGGGAGCAGGGGGCCCAGGGCCATTCACTGGGGGGCCTCTTGGGAGACCTCTTGCCCAGCCCCTGCTGCTGACCGCCTCGCCACCAGCGGGGTGGAGCCGGGGCACAGAGAAGCTGGGCCCCCAGCCAGCTGCAAAGCAGACCTTTCAGTGGCTGAGACCTGATTGGAAACATGTGGTTCCATTCTCTGAAATTCCATGGGGTTTACACATAAGGCAGCTGCCCCGGGTCCACCGTTCCTCTGATGAAGATGAGAACACGGAGGCCCAGAGAGGGACAGCAGCTCGTGTGTGCACACACAGCGACCTGACGGCTGTGGTCCACTCAGGAGGCCTCCCCAGCCCGTGTTGCCGCTTTGGCCAAAGCCCCTGTAGTGTGCGGCAGGCACTGTCCCCAGGGGAGGTCACCCCACTGGCCTCGGGGTCAGCGAACGGTCTGGACAATTAGAGTCGGCTTACGCTGTTCATTCCATGCTGGGCAAACTTTTGCTTCTCTGAGCCTGCGTTTCCCTGTCTATAAAGTGGGTGTAATGACAGTGCTCACCTTGTGGGCGTGAGAAGGAGGATCTAGGGAATGGATTCCATGCAAAGCATTCGGAATGGTCCCAGCACGCAGCGAGTCCTGTGACCATGCCACTGTTGTCACTGTCACTGGTCAGTGGCATGGGCATCCCATCTAAGCCTGCTTTTTGTTAGCTTGCTTTGGTACTGGAATTGAACCCAGGGCCACTTCCACTGAGCATTCAGTCCTTGTAATTTTTATTTTGAGACTGAGTCTTGCTAAGTTGCTGAGGCTGGCCTCCAACTGGAGATCCTCCTGCCTCAGCCTCCTGAGTTGCTGGGGTTACAGGCGTGCGCCACCGTGACCATCTTGAGGTCTGGTTTGGAGGGGATTCGGCATGTCCCTGTGCTGCCCTCGGGGAGCCCCCGATGAAGATTAAAGAGAAAGGTTGGGGTGTGGCTCAGTGGCAGAGCACTTACCTGGCATGCACAGGGCCCTGAGTTCCATCCCCAGCACCACAAAGCAAGAATAATAATAAAAGAAGGAGAAAGGACCTGAGGAAAGGGGCCACCTTTTATTCACAGGGGCCTTGGCCCCGGCTGGGTACCTCAAGAGGACAGAGGCCCATCAGGTATTCCTGTCCTGGTTATGGGCAGGAGGGTGGAGTAGGAAGCCCCTGTGTGGAGGCCACTGTAGGTCTCTTGCTGCGGGTGTGGCTGCCCCAGGCTCCCCAGTCCTACAGCGGATCCTGGCCCCAGCAGCTCAGACTCTTGGAGTTGAGGAGGCTGGACATGGCTCCCCAGCACCCCCAGGACTAAGGGACCCAGTTGGGGCCCCAGACTTCAGCTCAGAGAGACCTCCCCGGCCTGGCAGGCACTGTGGTGCTCCTGGTCTCTGCCTGACTCCTGGGCCTCTGTTTCTTCTGCACAGTGGGACATGGCCCTAGCCCAGGAGCAAACTGCATATTGAACCCCTGGCACTGGGGCTGGGGAAGCAGGCAGACTCAAGGCTGGGCACAGCCCCATTTTGCAGTCAGGAAAGGTGAGGCTCAGGAACAGGGAGAAGAGCTGAGCCTCAAACTCAGCCTCCCTGCCTCCTCTGAGGCCAGGGAACAGTCAAAAGAGGCTGGCTCCACCACTGGCCAGATTATTTTGTCTCTGTGCCTCGGTGTCTTATCTGAGATCAAATGGGATGGCTCTTCGAGTCCTATTGCTACCATTCCTGCAGGCCCCTGGTTGCCCAGGAAGGCAGGACTGCAGGGGACAGGCACAAGACAAGGAGGTGCCTCTTTTCCAAAATGTCTCCGTGGAACCCTCCCCTTGTGCTTCATCCGCAGAACCCTCAGGACTGCCCCCAGGTCCTGCCCTTGACCCTGGTGCCCGTGCCCACGGGTGGCCCCCAGGACATCCTGGTGCCTCTGGCCAACGCGGCCTCCTTCCATGTAAGTAGAGGCCAGGCCAGACCCGGCTGGGGACAGGGAGGAGACTGGGGACTGCACAGGGTCCAGATGGTGGCCCTTGCTCTGGCACCTGCGTGGGACTTGCTTGTGTCTTCCAACTTGCCGGGTTCCGTCTGAGAATGTCCGGCGCTGGCTGGCTGCGCAGGGCGGGGAGAGGGAAGAGGCAGCGAGGCCCAGGCCTGCATGGACAGCAGGAGGCTGGAAACTCTGGCCAAGTCCCCAAGATGCTGCTGCTATCCAACGTGCCCCTGCGTGCATGTGACCCTGTCCCCTGGGCAACTCCCCCCCACCAGTGAGCCCACATGTCCTGTTGGTGACGTCCCTGGAGAATGGCCACCAAAGCCTTCGCCACCCAGCCCTGTCCAGAAGGGAATGCTGGGTGGAGGACAGGGAAGGACGTGCCACTGGGTCACACAGCTCCGGCTGGGCTGGTGCCTCTCCCCTTTCCTGAAGTCGGGGCTGGGGGAGGGGACGCAGCCCTCTCTGGGCCCCTCCCGCAGAAGCATCCTGGGTGGAAGTGTTGACAGGTTCTGGAATCGTGCCAGCCTCGTCCCTCCCTGGCACCCCGGGACTTACCATCTGTCGCCTCCACGGAGGAGCCGGGGCCGCGACGGCTGTCACACGTGGGGGCCACGTGCCAGGCAGCTGGGATGTGTCAGGGAGCCTCGTGGCGGGGGCTGGAGCTCCTGGAGGGCCTGGCCACCAGCTGCCAACTGCACCCTGCGAGGGTCGGGACAGAAGCGGGTGGGACTGGCAGCGGGGCCCCTGGGGTACTGGTCCCCGTGGGACACCAGGCCTTGGTTGAATCCTGGCTCATTTCTTCCCCGTGCAAGAGAACAGGTCTCTGCTCTCGCTGGGCGCGGTGATCCCCGCTGCACTGTCCCCCAGGCCTGCTTCTCGATGCTGGGAAGGGACCCTGGGCCCTGCAGCAGCCGGTGGACTGGGCCTGTGCCCTTGGGAGCCTAGGGAAGGCTGGGTCTGCTGTCCCAGGGTCACCGTGGACCTGGAGGATGGGCTTAACCTCCAGCCTGCGGGAGGAGACGACATGGGCATCCAGCCCTGTCAGCAGCCTCTGTTCCTGTGTTAACTTTCAGGCTGTGACCCCAGAAAGGGAGGCACGGGCCTTCTTTCTCTTCAGGGTGTCATATCTGCAGCAACAGTGACATAAACAGGAAGTCCTGCCATGAGGCTGGCTGGAGGCCTGATCTGTTCACTCAGCATTTATCGATGCTGTTCTGAGACAGCAAGACGAGCCTGGGGAATTGGGCTCTGTTTATTCATTCAGTGAGCAGCTATTGAGCACCTCCTGCGTACCATAGCAAGCACACATTAGTCACCGACAGCAAGGAAACCACGGAGACACCACGTCCAGTTCCCCCAGCAATTGTGTGAAGCAGAGAAATCTGTCCCCAGTAGTTAAAGAAAAAATCAAGGGGGCTGGAGAGGTGGCTCAGCAGTAGAGCGCTTGCCTGGCACGTGTGAGGATCTGGGTTTGATCTCCAGCACCACACACACAGCTAACTGGAGGAAAAACAAACAACAGATGAAGAAATAAAACTGATGAAAAACAAAAACCTCCTTAAAAAAAAAAAAAGGGCTCAGAGAGGTGGGGCAACTTGCCTGAGGTCACACAGCTTAGGAAATAGCAGAGGTAGAATTTGAACCCAGGCTCATGTTAGAGCCAGAGCTCTTCCAACTGCTTTCTGCTGCCCTTGCGGGTGTCTTGGTGGGCGGCACCAAAGCTCAGCACTGGCCCTCCCCAGTGGGTGAGAAGGTAACTGGAAAGAGCTTGGGTAAGGGAAGAAATGGGGTACTGAAAACGCAGAGGAGCAGGCTTTGGACGCTTAATAGACCCCCAGCCCACACCCAGTGCTGTCGGGTGAATGCACTAGCAAATGAGGGCACCCCTCAAACTGGGCTTCGGTGGCAGAAAACAAGAGACAGCTGTCCAAGCCAAAGACAGAGGCCAGGGTCGGAGAAGAGCCAGGGCTTGGCCTCCTAGGGCAGAGGTGGGGGACGCTGTGCCCAGAGACCAGCCAGAGGCCCCCGTGGGAGCTGAGAAAGAGGATGGCGGAGATTCTGAGTGGCGCAGAGAGCGGCGCCAGGGTGCTGGGTGTTCATGCCCCCCTCTCCTCCCCCAGGCGCTGGACAAGAAGGGGGTTCTTGGCCCGGGCCAGGACCTGAGCGTAGACCAAGCCCACCTTTCAGGGCAGCCGTTGGGACGTCCTGATGGGGCTGGGCTCCCCTCAGCCCCTCCATCCCCGCTTCCCACAGGGTACAGCAATACAGTGCAGCTTCGGGCTGGAGGGAAGTTTTGAGGCTGTGTGGCTGAATGAATCCACAGTGCGCTGTCACCAAGTGGCGGTAAGTGGCACGGCCCCAGCAGGGGACAGGGAGGCCGCAACCTTCCCTCCCTGCACTATCCTCCTGCGTGTTTGGTCCCCTCCCCACAGCCTTGCCCTCGTCTGTCTCCATGACGCCCGCTCCCCCCATGCCAGAGCTGCCCTTCACCCTGTGTCTGCCCTTTGCAGCTGCACACGACCCAGAAGAGCCAGGTGTTTCCACTCAGCCTCCAGCTCAGGGACAGGCCGTTCCAGTTCCTGGACAGCCCCGACCCCATCACAGGTGGGCACCCCCAGCCCATCCCACATGGCTGCCAGGTCTCAGGACGAAGGGAGGGGCTCACCCCATCCCTCCCCAACAACCCTGCCAGGCGTCATGGCCTGGGTCCCTCTACAGAAAGCTTAGTGAGGATTTGGTTTTGAGGTGCAGCTGGTGCGTGAATGTGGCTGGGGCCAGTACTATTTCTTTTTTTTTAATATTAATATTTATTTGGTACCAGGATTGATTCCAGGGGTGCTTAGTGACTGAGCCACCTCCCCAGCCCTTTTTCATATTTTATTTAGAAACAGGGGCTTGCTGAGTTGCTTAGGGCTTCTCTAAGGTGCTGAGGCTGGCCTCAAACTTATGATCTCCTGCCTCAGCCTCCCAAGATGCTGGGATTACAGGCGAGCACCACTGTGCCCATCACTAGTCTTGTTTCTAGTAGGTTTCAAATCGATTCTTCAAGGGCCTGCTTGTTCATGGGGTGTGTTAGGCATTCCTGTTGACAGTGAAGGCCCCAGAGGCCCCAAAACTGGCTTGCACATTTAAGGCCCTAAGATCCCTCTCTTTACTCCTCCTTGGGTTTTTCCCAGGGTTCTGGGCCCCAGCCCCTCGGAGCCCATGTTGTTCAGCCCTTTCCTGGCATCCCAGGGCCCCCACTGGCGGTTCTGGGCATGAACCTTTGCCAGGCTGTGTGAGCTCGGGGAGGTGTCTCCTGCTCTCTGAGCCCTGTCTGTAAAGTGGGATTAACCAATGGCTCTCCTGATAGGATCACTCTAAGGGGCAGTGATATGAATGAGTTCAGCCAGGCGCAGGGGTTTGAAGACGGAGCCGAGAGCCTCACCAGGTCTAGCTCTCAGAAGCAGCAGCCGCCGCTGGCTGACCCCTTCTGCCCTGCTATCTCCCCTCCAGTTGCCGTCTATAACTGCGCCATGGGCAGCCCTGACTGTTCCCAGTGCTTGGGCCGTGAGGACCTGGGTCACCTTTGCGTGTGGAACGATGGTTGCCGCCTGCGGGGCCCCCTGCAGCCGCTGCCTGGCACCTGCCCAGCCCCTGAGATCCGCGCGGTAAGCAACCCCACCCCAAGGGGGCGCTCGCGAGCCCCGCCCGGGCCGCGCGTCCCCTGGGCTCTGGGCTGGCAGCTACCCAGGCGCATGCGCACCGCTTACCTGTGTGGAATAGAGGCCCCGCCTCACAGCGCTAATGCCCTGGTGGCTGAGAGGAGGACAGTAATCAGGGACTAATCAGATGGGGGCAGGAATAACAGGGGAGTGGGGAGTGGAGGAGACGCTGGGGGCTGCATGTCAGTAGTTTTGATGGCGAGGTCGGAGAAACCTTGCCGAGCTGGTGATAACTGAGGCCTCTGATTGATTCCGAGCTTTTTTTTTTGTACTGGGGACCCCAGGGGCACTTACCCGCTGAGCCACATCCCCAGCCCTTTTTGTGTTTTTGTCTAAGACAGGGTCTTGGTAAGTTGCTGAGGCTGGCCTCGAACTTGAGATCCTCATGCCTCAGCCTCCTATTAGCTGGTTGCGCCACCACAACAGGCTGAGCCTCTGTTATAATTAAGGAGAAACTATTTTTTCTTCAGGGAACGGTTCTGATTGGCTTAGCCTGGGTCAGGTCCCTGTCCCTGATCCAATCAGCGTCTGGCTGGGAGGTGGGCCCATGCTCAGTCGTGGTCCTTGGGAACTGGCCTTGGGGTCCCCCAGGAGGTTACTCCTAAGTGTCCTCTGTGAGCTCAGCAAGGCACACACATCCTCAGGGCAGCCCGGTGACCTGCCAGGTGACAGGCAGCCCCAGCCCTCTCTGAGATGAGGTCTGGGTGACTCTGCCTCCCCGCGCTGCAAGTGGCAGTAGGAGGGGCCGTGGGTCAGGGTCCCAGGCTCACAGCCCCATTCACCCCTCTGTCTGGTCTCCTGGCAGATTGAGCCCCTGAGTGGCCCCTTGGATGGCGGGACCCTGCTGACCATCCGTGGCAAGAACCTGGGCCGGCGGCTCAGTGATGTCGCGCACGGCGTGTGGATTGGCAGCGTGGCCTGTGAGCCGCTGGCCGACAGATACATGGTGTCAGAGGAGTGAGTGGCAGGCAGTGTCCCCGCCCGCCCTCCTCCGCAGTGCGAGGCAGCTGTGCCCTCCTCCTCCCTCCCCACCGCTCCTCTGCACCCTGCTTTCGCCGGTCCCACTGCGCATCCCACTCTATCCTCCAGGAAGCTCTCGCAGGTTCCCCTGGCCAGCGCCTCTGCCACCTAAGCCTTGGTCTGATGAGAATGCTTTGCAGTTACAGCTTGGGGGTTTCTGGTGGGGTTGACTGGCTCTAGGGAATGTTCTAGACGGGAGCGCCACTGAGAGTCCATGGGGCGACCAGATCGGAGCCCACGTGGTCCCAGCTCCTCAGCTTAGAGGTGCAGAATTGTGGGAAACGCATGGGGTGGGGTGATCCGCGGTCATTCCTGGGGTGGCCCTCCAGAGGCTAAGAGGATGTTGGTTATTTTCTTGTGGGTGGTGCTGAATGCCAGTGGGAGGCTGGCGGCCACTTGTGGAAATGGGGCACTGTCACCCCCTCTGAGCACAGCTGCCTCCCTCCAGGATCGTGTGTGCCACAGGGCCAGCCCCAGGGGTGTTCTCAGATGTGGTGACAGTGAATGCCTCCAAGGAGGGCAGGTCGCGGGAGCGCTTCTCCTACGTGGTAAGGAGGCCACAGCCACCAAGCAGCCCCCTGCAGTACACACCACCTGCCCCGGGCTGGCACGCAGCCTGATGCCTGCCTTCCTGCCTGCAGCTGCCTCTGGTCCACAACCTGGAGCCTGCTATGGGCCCCAAGGCAGGGGGCACCAGGGTCACCATCCACGGCAGCGATCTCCACGTGGGCTCAGAGCTGCAGGTCCTAGTGAACGACACAGACCCCTGCACGGAGCTGGTGTAAGCCCTAGAGTGAGGCCCGCCCTTCCAGCCCAGAGAAACTCGTGGGGTGACTGGTGGGGTGGAGTGGGGGTGATGTCACCGTGTCAAACATCACCTGGATTTTTCTTAGCTAAGCCCCTGCTCTTCTCTGACCTTCAGTCTCCTCATCTTATAAGAATGGTCTGTAAGTTTGGGGAGTGTGTTGTGCCCAGTATACAGTAGGTGCTCCATAAATGGTAGCTACAATGAAAATGGTACAAGCTCAGGTCCTCCTGCTAGCCCAGGAGTGTGACCAGCGGTAGGGGATGTGGGCTGGAGTGTTTTGGTGAGAGCAAAAAAAATTCCTCTGTCTTTATTATACACTTACTGTGTACTATGCCCCTTTGATAGGTATTTATGGGGCTACCCAGATAAGCCCAGCACAGCCTTTTGGGAAAAGGCAGACGCACCCAACACACCCACAGGAAGTAGGGCCCCCCAGTGGGGACAAGGTCCGAGAAAAGTCAGGACAGTTGGATTCTGAGCGGGATCCGCAGTTGAGAGAGGAGATATGGGGAGGCCCCCCGAGGAGGTAGGATGGGCAGCATTGGGAAGTCCAGGCACAGTCGGGAAAATTCAGCCCCAGCAGAGGTGTGGTAGCGGGAATAAGGGATCAGTCCGGCACTAAAGGTTTGTAAGTGGTGGAAGACAGGTGGCCAGGTGCCCGGGGCTGGGACACTGGCAGAAGGGGGCGGCACCCGGATGATGACACCCACGGACCCCTCACAGGCGCACGGACATCAGCATCACGTGCACCATGCCGGAGGGCGCCCTGGCAGCCCCTGTGCCCGTGTGTGTGCGCTTCGAGCACCGGGGCTGCGTGCACAGCAACCTCACCTTCTGGTACATGCAGAACCCGGTCATCAGGGCCATCAGCCCCCTCCGCAGCCCGGTCAGGTGAGCCCGCACCAAAGCCCCTGAGGGGCTCCCCAGCTCCAGCCCAGCCCCTCCCCAATCCCCTCCCCAACCCGTCCCTCCCCAGCTCTAGCCCTTCTCCCAGGCCAGGCTTCCCTCTCTAGCAGCATAGGGGCACTGATGGGGTCTTGCTGTCCCCTCAGTGGCGGAAGGACTATTACGGTGGCTGGCGAGCGCTTCCATATGGTACAGAACGTGTCCATGGCTGTGCACCACATTGGCCGGGAGCCCACGGTGAGGGGACCTAGGGGACCGGAATGGGGGAGGGGCCGGGTCACTCTGGTGGTCTTGGCTGACTAAGCCTCTTCCTGCCACGTCTCCCTCCTCTGTCTCCTGTAACCTCAATTCCCCAT
>PVKS010051841.1:0-10983 GCA_004027875.1 Aplodontia rufa
CCTGCAACCCATTTTCGAATGTTTAGGGGGAAAAGCGTTGTGAACAAAGAACCAGTTTTTGATTTTGCTAATCTTTCACATTTCCGAAAGTAAAACGCTGAGGTCGAAACCTATTACTATGGGGAAATGTCAATTCAAAACAAGTAACTTGCAACAGTACCTTTAACACAATTGGGTCTGCCTGTACAATTTACAGCAAGTTTCCCTTTGTTAAGGAGCAGTGAAGTCGCAGACAGGATAAAAGAGACGAACAGATCCTAACCATTACTTCCTTGTAGTGTAGGGAGGTAACCCTCAGTTCCCAGGACATGGACCACATGACCCCAACTGTCCCTTCTGATTGGAGAAAGGTCGGTAGCTCTTATCCGGCGCAAGGTGAACGCTCGCGTGGAACTGAGGGGGCGGGATCGAACATTTTTTCTTTGACCAATCGCTTCCCACCTAGTCAGCCTCGTGATCTCTCACCGTCCAATCAAAAACGGCTAGTAAAGTAGTAACACCTATGCTAGTTCCCTGTAGGACGGCCGGCCTTTCCGGTTATTTCCCCCCCCATCTTCCTTTAACTTCCGGTAGGGGCCCGTAGGGTCAAGGAGCCCCGTAAGTCACTTCTGTGCGACTGATGTTTTTATTTCCGGTCCATGGGACCTGGCTTGGAATTGTTGCTGTCCGCTGCCGCTGTCTGCAGTGTTGCCGCCATCATGTCCGACACGGACAGCGATGAAGATTCTGCTGGAGGCGGCCCATTTTCTTTAACCGGTTTCCTTTTCGGCAACATCAATGGAGCTGGGCAGCTGGAGGGGGAAAGCGTCTTGGATGATGTGAGGGGGTGGACGTGGGAATAGGGCTGGGGGGTGGTATGGCTAAGGAGAGTAGATGGAGACAGCAGAGTAGGCTGCCTAGGAAACGAGAATAGAGAGCGATATTAGTGTGAGCGAGGAGGATCCCATCTTCTTGGTTTTGCAGAGTGGTGTAGAGCGGGAGAGCGCAGTTCCAGGCAAGGTTAGGGAAAAGAGAGGAAATAGTGGCAGAAAGGAAACAGTGGCAGATCCCGGAGGTCTGGGATGCAGATCCGGGTGGGTGGCTTTGGAGATTAGGTTTTACTTGACCAGCTAGTAGGAAGAATAATCATTGAACCTAGTGAAGTTGCTTTCAAACCTTTACAATGAGAACCTCGGAGGATGTTGAAACTGCATTTTGACATCGCTGACCGGGATGGCTCTAGAGCCAGAGTACTGGACAGAACCTGCAACATTGGTTCCCGCCCCAGGCGGTAGAACCACCGGGGCGCTTCGAACCAAGTGGCTGTTACCCTCATCTGGTCCCAGTGTGTTCACTGACATTCATGAAATTGTTACCTGTGCCCAAGCGAAACTAGCTGCTTTCATTTCGGTTCATGTTTTCAACGAATAAAGCTATTGACCAATGTCTCCCCTCGACTGCAACACCCCCACACAAAAGAGCAAAAAAGAGCAGTTCTAATCCGGATGACCTAAGTTCTTTTGGCCGTTATTTAGAGAACTACTGTTTCTTTCAGTCTTGGTGGTGGTTCTTTGAATAATCTTGTTGCTTTAAAGCGTGGCCATGAAATTGGACATGGTGCTTTAATAGAGATCTGATCAATGTGAAGTTCAGTGGATTTACTGTACAGTTCTTGAATTTAGCAAGCACATTGCGGAATCATTTTTCGTGTGGATATGAGTATTGTGAACCAGGAAGATAAGTCTCATGTGGGAACCAGGAAGATAAGTCTCATGTGGGACACTCAGGTTTAGTTGTTACTTTCGACTCTGGTGTCCCTTTTTCAGGAGTGTAAGAAGCACCTGGCAGGCTTGGGGGCTTTGGGTCTGGGGAGCCTGATCACTGAACTCACTGCAAATGAAGAATTGACTGGGACTGACGGTGCCTTGGTAAATGATGAAGGTGAAGTCTGGGTTATGGGGAGTAAGAGGGGGGAGGAGGCTAGCCGCTTACTGTACATGTCCCTTTTAAATGGGAACTATTTGAAGGAATGAGAATTGCTATTTCTTGAGAATCCCCCCCCCCTTTTATTTATAGGTTGGATTAGGAGTACAGAAGATGCTGTGGACTATTCAGACATCAATGAGGTTGCAGAAGATGAAAGCAGAAGGTATCAGCAGACAATGGGGAGCTTGCAGCCCCTTTGCCATTCAGGTGATTTTTGGGTATAGCATTCCAGTACATTGTTATGCTGTATAGTCTGGTTTGGGCTCTTGTTTTTTTTTTTTTTTTTTCTTTTTTCATTCTTTTGGTACTTGTGATTGATCACAGGGGCACTTTAAGCCAGTCTTTTTTATTTATTTAATTTTGAGACACAAGCTCTAAGTTACTGAGGCTGGCTTTGAACTTGGGATCCTCCTGCTTCAGCTTCTGGAGTCACTGAGGTTACAGGAGTATGCCACCATGTTTGACTTGGGGTTTGGTTTCTCTGCCTGCTTTCTGCTGTTGTTCCTGCTATGTTTGCTCTGCTTCTCCTTTTGTCAGTTTGGAGTAGTTGCTATCCTTTTTGTCTTTTGGGACAGTTTTACTATACTCAAGGTGTTATTCCTCAGACTATTCAGTCTGAAATTCTTGTTTAATGACAAGGATGATAATGCTTTCTTTCTTGATCTCTGGTGTTTGAGTATTTACAGGGTTCATAACATTATTTTTCAGATTCTCTTCAAACTTAGTCTGTGAAACAAATTCAGTCTTTGCTCGCAAAGAATTGATAGTTCAAAGAGGATTAAGTATACAATCACATATACAATTGAGCACTTGTAATTTCTGGCTCAAATCACTCACTGACAGTGTGCTTGTTCACAACATAAGATTTTTCTCCTCATTTTAAGGTTCTGCATTGTAGATTCAGAATGTCAAGCTTGACATGATGGCTCACGCCTGTAATGCCAGTGATTCTGGAAGCTGAGTCAGGAGGATCAAAGGTTTGAGGCCAGCCTCAACAATGTAGGGAGACCCTGTTTCAAAATAAAAAAAAACACTGGGATGTAATATGCTCAGTGGTAGAGTACCCTTGGGTTCAGTCTCTAGCGCCACAAAAAAAAAAAGGAAAAAATATCAGAGCTAGAAGTTGTCTTAGTGATTATTCATTTGTAGTCTACTAACAGATAAAGACAACTTGAAGAGAACTTTAATAAAATGTGAAACTATCAAAAGTTATGTGATTAGCTTAAACTTTTAAGAACTCAGTTCGTTAGACATTGAGCATCTGTTATGTGCTGTAAACTTTGGAAGTATGGTGCAAAGGTAATAAAATCCATTCTTTTTAGGAACTTATTTTTGTGGTCTGGAATCTAAAGGTTTTGATCATTGTTCATTCTTCGTAGTGCTCTGTGTTACCTCTCACTCCTTGAAACTTTTATATGAAGTTGCTAATTATTTATTTATTCTCTACCTCTTCAGATTAGATTTTGGGCTGCTGGGAAATGTAGATAAAACATTTATAAATGCTTGAGCTTTGTTTTTTCAGGACCAGTGATTAGATTTGAGTGCTACTTATATAAAGAGAATTAATGGCACTACAAACATAAAAAGTAACCCATGGGAAGTAGCAGTTGTAGACTGTTACTTTTAGGTATACTGTTAAGTGTGGGGGAGATGGAAGAAACAAATATGAAACAAATGTTCATAATACACATGTTTCTGTATGGTGTTACATTGTTTTTTTTTGTTTGATTTTTTTTTTTTTGTACTGGCGATTGAACTTGTGCTTTATCACTGAGTTGTGACTCCAGCCATGGGTCTAAGTCACTTAAGGCCTTACTAAGTTGCTTAGGATCTTGCTGAGTTGCTGAGCTTGGTTTTGAACTTTCAATCCTCCTGTCTAAGTCTCCCGAGTTGCTGGGATTACAGGTAATTTTAGTGTAAATTTAGTTTTGATGCTCTGCCAGAAATATTAAGTCAAATTGCATAGCTTTTATTTTTGAGCACCTTGGCTTAGGCTAAGGGGGAAATGGCAGCAGCTCTGATTTTCAGGTTCAAGTTTGTTGTCTTTAGTAGGGATGGTAAGCAAGTAATATATGGGGGAAATTGGCCAGCAGGTTTTCATAAAAGAAATGGAAAGCTGCCAAGTAGCAAGAACAAGGATAGAGCAATTTTGTAGCACTTTTATGTATAGTCACTTGTAGTTTGATACTATGAAGAATTGTAAATCAATATGGATTGTTAAGTAAGAAGCAGGTGGTATAACAAAAAGGAAATGGTCTTTGGAGTCAGAATGTTACAAGTTCAAATTCCAACTCCATGTTTTTTAAAGAGAGAGAGAAAGAATTATTTTTTTGTCTGGTCATATTTAGTGTGACCTTGGGCAAGGAATGTGATTTGAGGCTTGGATTTCTCATTTGAATAATCCTTTGGTTTTCTTGTCTGAAATAAAGGTGATAATAGTTACCTCATTAATAATTCTTTATGAGAACTTAAGTTCATTATCACATGATATGAAAGCACCTGCGTAGTATACTATCATGGTAGATGCTCTATAAATTTTCTATGTGATTCTTTAGAAAAGTATTATTTGTTGCTCTGGGATTTTTTTTCCTAATGAGAGAGAGAGAAAGACTCAATTTTATTTAGTTTCTCATGTGGCTTTCGTTGGTCTGACACTTCATTGTGAATGTGGTGCTGGGGTTCAAACCTGCATGCCAGGCAAGTGCTGTAACTGCTTAGCCACCGCTCCAACCTTGCTCTGGGATTTCCATTATAAAGCAAAGTGGCTAACTAACTTGGAGACTATTCTTGTAGGCTAGATATAAAGGTCCAGAGTAGGGTGACAGTTGTGGAAAATGACAGGGTCAAACTTGAGTATTGCTGATACTGTAGCATTACAACTTGGTGAGTGAGGAAATGTGTTGGAAAGAGTACAAGCTTTGTTGTTAAATCTGACATGAATTTTTACTTTGTTATTTAAATAACTCTGAGTAAGCCACTTCCGTATCTCAGGATAACTCCTATTTTGCATCATTATTGGTTGGATTACATAGAAAATGGCCAGAAATGCCTTATACATAATGGGAGCTTAATGAATGGAAGTTGAAATTACTGTGATTAATGATTGATTGGAAAACATGTCAGGGGTTAACAGACTGATCAAAGAGACAATAGACTAAAGTTGTAAGGTGGGAAAGTGAGTATGGATGTGATATTGATAGTAACAAAAGGGAATATCTGAGTAGAAAGGTTCTATAGGTAATAACAGATGTGGTAGAATAACAGAATGGTAGATAAGTCAGGACAAAATAATATAGATTTGGTAAGGGATAAATCTGTAGTCAGAGTCAAATATAAGCATGCTGATGCTACATCAGTATGATGAGGTGAGTGAGGAAATATAATATATCTTATATATTTGGTAAGGGCCGCATCTATATTTGGCCAAATAATACAATCTGGTAAGGGTGATTGTTGAGAAAAGGAATTAGGGAGCATTTAGGAGAATAAGAGTATTCAGGACCAAGTATTAAGTGCCCCCAGTGGTTAAAAAACAGTGAAAAGAATAATAAATTGCAGAAGGTAGACAGAAAAAGGCTGTCCATGCTGTGTGTGGTGGCATACACCTGTAATCCCAGCGGCTTTGGAGGCTGATGCAGGAGGGTTGCTAGTTTAAAGCCGCAGCTTAAGCCCTGACTCAAAATAAAAAGGGGTTAAGATGTGCCTCAGTGGTTAAGCGCCCTTGGGTTCAATCCATGGTAATCAAAGGGGAAAAAAGGACTGTCCAAAACTTGGGAGGTTAGAAGAAAATTTGATCTTATAGGAAATTTAGCAGGAGGAAAATTATTCATGTCAATTTTGAGATTGGTCAGAGTGAATATAAAACAAATGGTATGATTGAGGAAAAAGAAAAATATTTCAAATGGCTCTTGAAGGTTTCTCATAATCTGTATGAGGTAATAAGCATTTGACTATACCATGATGTCATATCTTTCTAAAGACACTAGCTACATCTTCTGTGTATTCTTTTTATTTTTTAATGAGACAGAGAAAGCGAATCAACTTTGTTTGGTTTTTCATGTGGGTTTCGTTGCTCTGACACTTAGTTGTGTACATGGTGCTGGGGTTTGAACCTACAGCCTCACTCATGCCAGGCAAGCACCGTAACTGCTGAGCCACCGCTCAAGCCCCTCTGTGTATTCTTAAAGGATATGGATGTGCTTCCTGTAATGCTTTAAATTTTTGAGTGGCAAGGAAGCTCAAGATTGTTGTATAACATTCTGGATGTTGAGGATATAGCCACCATGTTTTTTTTAGATTATGATGAAGATGACTATGATGCTGATTGTGAAGACATTGATTGCAAGTTGATGCCTCCTCCACCTCCACCCGCAGGACCAGTGAAAAAAGATAAGGACCAAGATGCTATTACCTGTGGTAAGTGAAAACTGTCTACTTTTGTTTTAGGAACAAGTTTACATTCACATGTTCAGGCTTTCATTACACGTATAAGGGACTATTAAGCTGCTAGGAAAGGATGATACTTCTAGAAATGATTCATGCAGTCTCATATTTTAGTGTTAAAGGGAAATTTTACCTTTAAAACATTTGTTCACAATATTTTAACTGAGTAGGTCAGCAGTTCTCAAATCTGACTGCCTATCAGAATTATATCAAGTCTTCAAAAATGACAGCTGTCTGACTCTTACTTCTGGAATGTCTGATTGGGAGAATCTAGAGTAGAACCCAAAAGTTTTTAAAGAATTCCCCAGGAATTTCTGATACAACTAATGTGTGTACTGGTATTCAGAAACTACCTGTTTAAAAAGACACTCTAGAATGTAATAGTAATAACCTTATGATAGACTTGATTGAGAAAAGCAGCACCTTTGGTCTCCTGTATTTTGGTGCTTATTTTAACCTAAATTCTTTCTATTGGAGTTTTGAGCCATTTCTTTTTATGCCTGGAGGCTAAATATTGCAGTTAACTTTGTGTGTAGATCTTATTTATGCCAGGCAATCTCAACATTATCCTCTGGGCTTGAAATTCTCCATTTTATGGATCCCTGACCTGGACATCATAGGGCCTGACTGATATTAAAAGTATTATATTATTTTGCTGTTGGTTATGACATTACATTGGGCACAATATTGGTCACTTATGGAAAGTAGTAAATGTAGTAATAGTGTTTGTTTTCTCTCATCACAACCCTAGGGTACCAGGTACAAGGTGAGTTGGGGATGGTGGGAAGAAATGAGATGGATGAGTTTCCTGGGGTGCCAACTAGTAATCTGGGTGCTTGGGACTATATCCCCTGCCATTAAGCCATGCTTATAGCCTAGAGTGGGTGTTGGCAGAATTTGAGGAATTATGCTCACAGTTACATGCCAAAGGGGTTTTTCTTCCTTGTTGCAGTGTCTGACGATGGAGAAGGCATCATCTTGCCCTCCATCATTGCCCCTTCCTCTTTGGCCTCAGAGAAAGTGGACTTCAGTAGTTCCTCTGACTCAGAATCTGAGATGGGACCTCAGGAAGCAACACAGGCAGAATCTGAGGATGGAAAGCTGACCTTACCATTGGCTGGGATTATGCAGCATGATGCGACCAAGCTGTTGCCGAGTGTCACAGAACTTTTTCCAGAGTTTCGGCCAGGAAAGGTACTTTCTGTGGAGAATGCCTATACTGCAAACCACTGACCTCTTCTAGATACTTCTCTTGTTCAGATGCTGGGTATAGAATGAGTAAGATATAAGGGCTTTCTTATTCAGTGACATAGTTGTCTATATAAAAGCTCTTTATACTTTATTAGGTATTTTTTGAAGTTGTATATATTTTTATAAAAAATGTGATTTGTGTTGTTCTTGTTAGAAATTGTCCTATTGTCTTAAAATTAGTCCATGTTATTGTGGACACTACATTTGTGGCATACATTACAAATTGAATTCAGCACTACTCAGTTTCTCCTCTATAGTAAATAGATCCCTCAAGAGAGTTTTCAAACTCAAAAGCTGCTATTTCCTATTTGACATTGCTGACATAGTAATGTGTCCTATGTTCTAGGTGTTACGCTTCTTACGTCTTTTTGGGCCAGGGAAGAATGTCCCATCTGTTTGGCGGAGTGCTCGAAGAAAGAGGAAAAAAAAGCACCGGGAACTGATACAGGAAGAGCAGATCCAGGAAGTGGGGTGTTCCCTAGAATCAGAAGTCAGCCAGAGGTCTTTGTGGAACTACGACTATGCTCCACCACCACCTCCAGAGCAGTGTCTCTCTGATGATGAAGTAGGCAACATAGAGAACTGGGTTAAGGCCTACAAGGGGAATAGATAAGAGTTCTCTCTAGCTTGGGTGAAAATTGGAAAAAAACACCTTGGCAGACAGAGTTCTGTGCTAATTACTAATGATTAATCATGAGTCAAGTCCAGTAAATTTCCCTTCTTTTTTTTTAAGCGAGAATCAATTTTATTTTGTCATCTGGTATTTGTTTTTCTTTCTTTTTTTTTTTTTTAAGAGAGGGACAGTGAGAGAAACAGAGAGAAACAACTTTATTTAGTTTTCACATGGCCTTAGTTGCTCCAACACTTAGTTGTGTACATGGTGCTGGGGTTTGAACCCGGGTCCTCGTGCTTGCCAGGCAAGCGCCGAAACCGCTGAGCCACTGCTCCAGCCCCTGGTATTTGTTTTTCTGACACTTAATTGTGTATATGGTGCTGGGGTTTGAACCTGGGTCCTCACCCATGCTAGGCAAGCGCTCTACCACTGAGCCACCACTCCAGCCCTCCCTTCTTGTAGTAATAGAAAACTGTTTTATTTGGATGGGGGTGGTGGCAATCCCAGGCAAGGATGTTGCAGATGGTGATACACTGCTCAATACAAAGGGAGAATGTGCCATGATCTTCCTCCATTTTTTATATTTTAACTCCAGATAAGGATTCCTGGTCAAGAATCATCCTCATGGCTTCTCTAAGTTTCCCTCCTGATTGTTAATTCCCTGTAGACTTAGGATATCTGGGATAGGGAAATCTCCCCTTTCTACTACTTTGCTCTGTTACAGATCACAATGATGGCTCCTGTGGAGTCCAAGTTCTCCCAGTCAACTGGAGATATAGATAAAGTGACAGATACCAAACCAAGAGTGGCTGAGTGGCGTTATGGGCCTGCCCGACTGTGGTACGATATGCTGAGTGTCCCTGAAGATGGCAGTGGGTTTGACTATGGCTTCAAATTGAGAAAGACTGAACATGAACCTGTGATAAAATGTAGAATGATGGAGGTGAGCAACACTGATATGTAGGAAAGGAACTGATATACTTAGGACCCTATCACTTTTATTTACTTTTCAGAAGGGGAGATACTTGATAGGGTGGGTCTCTTTGGTAGGAGATTTGGGTGTCTAAGGCTTTCGCTTAGTATGGTATATCATCCTGGTAACTAGGCCCCATTCTAAGGATCTTGTTTGTGAAATAAGAGCTATTGCAAATTAGGAGCGGGAAAGGAAAAAGGTACTCTTCTGTTATAAGGTGCTTCTCTCAAGTAAAGCACCACTTTTGATGTCTCATGTATCTTTAGTATGGGATTTGGAGTGGGAACTTTCACCAGTGACCAATCAAGGACTTGTTCCTTTCTTACTTCTACAGGAATTTAGGAAACTTGAGGAAAGCAATGGCACTGATCTTCTGGCTGATGAAAACTTCCTGATGGTGACACAGCTGCATTGGGAGGATGATATCATCTGGGATGGGGAGGATGTCAAACACAAAGGGACAAAACCTCAGCGTGCAAGCTTGGCAGGCTGGCTTCCTTCTAGTATGACTAGGAATGCCATGGCTTACAACGTTCAGCAAGGTATGCCCTTCATCTCTTTTTTTTAAAAGAGAGAGGAGAAAGTGAGAGAATCAGTTTTATTTATTTTTTGATCTGATTTTTTTTTCCTCCAACACTGCTATGTATGTGGTGCTGGGTTTTTGAACCCAGGTCCTTGCGCATGCCAGGCAAATGCACCAACTGCTAAGCCACTGTTCCATCCTTTGTGTGCTTCATTTCAATCATTCTAAATAACCTTAGCTATGATCTTTTGAGCAGCTAAGGGATAGAAATGTTTTGGGACTGATCCCTGATTCTGTTCCTAATAATAACTTCAATTTCATTTTTTCTTCTTTTTTTCCCCTATGGTGCTGGTGATCAAACCCTGGGCCTCACACATGCCAGGCAAGCACTCTACCACTGAGACACATCTCCAGTCCACAATGGTTTCTTCCTTTTTTGTTTGGCACTCGGGATTGAACCCAGGGGTGCTCCACCCCTGATTGAGCTACATCCCTTTTTATTTTTTATTTTGAGACAGGGACTTGCTGAGTTGCTTAGGACCTCACTAAGTTGCTGAGGCTGACTTTGACCATGTGATTCTCCTGCCTCAGCCTCCCAAGTTTATAGGATTACAGGCGTGTGCTACCACACACGGCCACTCAGGTTTCTTATTAGGAAAATGTGACAGCCATTTGTTTTTTATTTTTTATTTATTTTTTTATTATTTATATTTGTGTATGCCAGGCAAGCGCTGTAACCACTGAGCCACCACTCCTGCCTCGGGAGTTAATTTTTAATTATCTTTTAAATGTAGTTTTTATTTTTACTCCACTTAGTTCTGTGTATGTGGTGCTGGGGATTAAACCTGAGTCCTTGCATATGCCAGACATGTTCTACCACTGAGCTACCTCTCTAACCTGTAACAGCCATTTGGAAGTTAACAGTGCTTTATTTTTTATTTTTTTTTTTTTAAAGAGAGAGGGACAGTGAGAGAAACAGAAAGAGAGAAACATCTTTATTCAGCTTTTCACATGGCCTTAGTTGCTCCAACACTTAGTTGTGTACGTGGTGCTGGGGTTTGAACCCGGGTCCTCGTGCTTGCCAGACAAGCACTGAAACCGCTGAGCCACCGCTCCAGCCCCACAATGCTTTATTTTTATAGTATACTTTTGTTTTTATTTTTATTTATTAATATTTTTTTTTTACCAGGGATTGAACCTAGGAGCACTGAAGCA
>PVKS010051842.1:0-10982 GCA_004027875.1 Aplodontia rufa
CTTTTAGCAACTTCAACTCAAACGCACAGACCTGGGTACAAAGATTCCATGCAAAATTCAAGCAATCCTTTCAAACTTTTCCCAGATATCCCATGCCAGTGCCCACACACCTTCCTGCATCTCAGTTCTGAGGCTTTTCCACATCTCATCCTACCTCAACCTGAGAGGTCACATCTACGGGGACAGAGAGTGGACCATATTTTCATTCGCATCATCATCACCTGGGAAGTGCATGAAGATAGGATTTCCAGGATCCAATCCAAGAAATACTGAGTCAGAATCTTTAAAATAATTAAATTATAAAGAAGAAAGATCGATAGAACAGACAAAAGGAAATGAGAGGTAGGGAGGAGGGGAAGGCATCAAGATGTACTGGGGATGAAATTTACCAAACTATGCTATATCCATGTACAAATATAACACAATGAATACAGCATTTATTTATATAACATATTTATATATTTATACAACTAAAGTTAACGAGTTAAAATAATAATAAAACAAATAACAACAAAATAACATAAAATAAAATAATAACAATAAAAATAAAGGGTATTAGTACAGTAGAGCAAGGAGAGCAGGGGAGGGAGGAGGGGAAGGACAAGGAAAGTAGAGTGAGCGAGACTAATCAAATTATGTTATGTGTATGGTAAAAGTATGGCATAATGATTCCCACTATTATGTAAAATTATAATGCATTAATATTAATAAACAGATCTCTACATAAAAATAAATTATAATTCTTATTTATCCCTCATGAATTTGCTTTTGAAGAGGTATCCTATGTAATTTTGATGCTGATCCATAGAATCTGCTCTCAGATGCTCTGGCCCTGTCTTTGCTAAGAACAGCCCTAAGCGCCACGTGTAGAGTAATGAAGGTGATATGGGTCACACACTGGAGGAGTTCACAGTCTATTCTTACTTTTTTTTTTAGAAAGAAGGACAGTGTGAGAGAGAGAGAGAGAGAGAGAGAGAGAGAATCAATTTTTATTGAGTTTTTCCACATGGCTTTCATTGCCCAGACACTTACTTGTGTACGTGGGTGCTGGGATTTGAACCCGTGTACTTGCACATGCCAGGCAAGCGCCGTAACCGCCGAGCCACCACTCCAGCCCTCACAGTCTATTCTGAAAACAAACATTTAAACAATTATGGCAAGAGCTAATAGATGCTGTATTACAGATACAAATAGAATTCTGAGGTCGATACTGCCTGAAGGAATCAGAAGTTTCACAGATTTTTTGGCTGTAGTGAGTTAGCATTATAGGGGTGCATCTGCATTGAAGAGAGAGAAATAATAATTTTAACAATTTAAGGCTACCAGTAAGACTGAATCCCAGAGTTATGTATTCATGAGAAAGCAGAAATGTATCTATGTTTCCCTCATGGGATCTCAGTTCCTACTTTCACAGTTTTAGCATCCCACTGCACTGCTCTGAAAGTGATTCTAGTGTTTAATGATGCACATTTTTCACATACATATTTATGTACGTGATGTGTAAACTAATGATGTATCATGTTTGGGGACGGTTTAATACTTTTTCAAGGATAGTTTTGACTAGGCGTAGTTAAATCCTGTGTGCTGCTTTTGAACTAAATGCCACCTCCTTATCTCTATCACATCCTAGCAACTTAAACAACCATTCTGGTGCCAGTTAGCCAGGTGGAAAAATAGGAAGAGAGATTCAAGGTATAGGAACCAAAATTGTTAGATAATGAAGTTATTAAAGAGCCTGATACATTTGGAGAACAACCAAACTGAAGTGCAACAAGGCTTTCAGGGAGTATATGAAGTAAGGTCACAGGAGAGGCCATCAGGCAGGTCACGTGAGGTCAGATTAGTATATAATGCTAAGGAAGTTGATAGTTAAGTGGATAGAAGTGGAAGTTGCTGAAGGAGCTTAAATAAGTGAATCAGATGTACCTTCAAGAGACATCATTTAATGGCCTAATTGTGGTTACTCTGAATCAATAGAGGCAAGATCTCTCAGAGCTACAGGGAGACTCAGTCCAGTTCCATTTTACAAAGGTTCTTGGAAAATAAAGAACATGGAAAGGACAGAAGTCACAAATGTATGAACTATTCTGAAATGATTGCAGTTAACAAATTAACACACTGGATATGTACACAAACTCAATGATTATTCCTATAATCTTATTTGGAGAGGTTGTAAATGTAGGTGGGAAGTCCAGGCTAACATCCATCCAATGGGTTTTATTTCCAGATCCCATCATGTTCTAAAATTTTGAGCAAAAAAAATTAATCTAAGAATCCATTTTCTGATAAGAGCAATAATAAGTGCTTTGTAAGGATGGAGTGAGATAATAGGTGCACAATGTCTGGCATACTTGGGTGTTCAGCAAGTGATAATATTTATTTGCAATATTTAAATATAATGAGGTTGAACCCATGTACGCTCTTACAGGAGCACCCATACACAACATGTGTACTTGAATTCCAACAATGCTGCCCTGGGGCCAAGGTTGGATAGAGGTTAGGTCCACCATGCTGTCTCAGTGCCTCGCCCTGTCTCTATATTGAGCCACCATCCCTGAAGAGTGGACACTCCACTTCTGTCACACCCCCATTAGAGCCCTCTGCCTACACATTCACCTCAGTGTGGAAGAGTTATCCCATCACCCTATTCCTTCTCCCAAGAGTGTTTGCATAGCAAGCTTTAGCTCTGATTATAAATTTTAAAATGTGCTTTTCCATATTAAAACCATGCATTAATTTAAACCAGAACTCTTTCAGAAGAAAGAGGGACAATCTTATTGCCCTCGAGGTTACACCATCGAAGATATTTACTCTCAAACATTTTTGAAGCCTCTGACCTTTTTCCCTGCTCAAAGATCAGCACTCCCTTTGGGATCAATGTTTTTGTCTGGGGCACAGAGACATGTAACTCACAGTAACAATTCCCTAACGGAACAACGGCAATAACTCATGGTGCTGCAATGAGCTTCCTGGATTCCTGTTAACTTTTCAGAGTTAAGTCACTGAGTTGGCATGAGATTTGGCACTTAGAAGTTCTGCAGGGTGATTTCAGAGCATAGCATCAGCCAAATGAGTCCCTGGGATTGAGCCAATCTCCCAGAGCTCCAGTTCTAAGACTCATGGTTTGTCACTTAGAAGTCCTTGGGGATGATATATTTTAAGAGCTAGTAAAGACCTAATCTGAAAAGAAGCTTTGGGGTTTTATTCATTGCATTGTGGTCAAAAAATCTCCATTTAACACCGTGTGCTGATAATAGGTAATGCTCGATTGTGCCCTGATTATATCCAAATCTCTAACCAATGGACTTGGCAGAAAGTAGGATGAAAATGCAAAAGGCTATCAGCTTTCATTCACTTCTAAATACCCATTCTTTCTTTAAAAATGTTATCATCAGCCCGGAGTGGTGACACACACCTGTAATCCCAGTGACTGGAGAGGCTGAGGCAGGAGGATCATAAGTTCAAAGTCAGCCTCAGCAACTCAGTGAGGCCCTAAGCAACTTTGTGAGACCTTGTCTTAAAATAAAAAATAAAAAGGGCTTGGGGTTTCCCTCAGAGGTTAAGCACCCCTGAGGTTCAATCCTTGATACCAAAAAAAAATTATCATTCTTTTTTTCTTACTAAAATATGAAATCATAGGACTTTGTGGCTGAAAAGTATTGCATGATGTCATTTGTTCTATCCCCTCACATGTAGAGAAATCTAGACTTAACATGACCCTTCATTGTTGAGTAATAATTTCTCAGTGATCCTCTTCATGTTTTAACAATCTTTATTATCAACCACGTTTGCAATAGCACTAGCCTAAATCCATTCATCTGCAATTTAATCTGTTCTTTAGTCTTCAGTGAGAGAAAAGTCTTCCCATTGGATATTTTCCAATTGCTTACTGGTCATATTCCATCTCTATTAATTTTCTTCTCCATGGTTCTTTCTTTTAAATGCTTCTCACAATCTCCATTTGCCCACACTTTAATTGATGCTGTTAATCTTTCTAAAAACTTCTGCAAATGATCCTTGTCACCTGTAGATTGATTGAATATGACCAAAAACAGAAAAGAAAGAAAATCCAGAAAGATGTGAAATGGTGAATGCAAAAGTAGTTTATTCACATTTCTATTATTTATAACATTGATGTTTCAAATTATATTTAGCAATTTTTATAGAATGTATGTCCACAATAGAAAGCTTTAAAACTACAGAAGAGTATAAGGAAGAATAATGTCTTTCATAACTTAGGCCCAAGGGTTGGAATCTCCCCTGTGTGTGATCACTATATGTAGTTTTGAATCTTGTTTCATAGACATTTTTCATACCATTAACCACACTTTCAAATATGACTTTTCACCATGGCAGTATAATTTTGCACCTTATAGATATATCTTAATTAATTTAATCATAGGCATTTAAATGGTTTCTATTTTATCACATTTATAAATAATGCTATATGAATATTCTTGAGATAAATTTTTGCCCACATTTCTGATATTTTAAAAAAAGTAACTATATATTTAGATATAATTATATGTATTATATAAAATATATATATCCTCATATATAGTTTCCTAACTCCCATAATCTGTAAATCTGTAATTGAGGAAGACTTTAAGACCAGACCTCTGGATAATTTCTACCAAACTCATATGTAGAATCTAAATAACAATTGAGTAATCCACAGCTTTTAATTCTTAAGCAGCCCCTTAACTATAGGATAAAGCTTCAATTCCTTAGCAATCCTAAGCCCCATCCTTTGCCACTCATGCTTGCAGTTGTATATAACACTTTAATAATTCAAATGGCTTCTAGTTACTTGCACACTCCATGGTGTTTAACACCATGGTATTTTTGATTATGTTGCTCCCTCTGCTTAGCCTCTCCCATCTTTTTTCACCTCCTGAATCCTAAGCATTCCTTTAACATTTTGTTAATGTATCATTTCCATCAGACAGAATTCCTTGAATCATCAGATCTGGCTAAGTGTACTTCCAACATGCACCCATGGCACCTCATGTGTCTTTCTAACACGTTATATTGAAATATGTTTTGGTTTCTACCTTTGCCACTAAATCATAAGCATCTTGAGAACTTGGATCACACCTAATTCATACCACAATGCTTAGTAGAGTGTCTAACATACGGTAATTGCATTGTGTTAAACTGAGTTGCTTTTTGTGCCTGCGACAGTGCTTGACACTTATAATTCAGAGAAGAGTTATTGAATAAAGTATCAAAACCAGAATCTAGATGAGGAGATTAATCATAGAATATGTAGTTAGAGAATAACCAAAATTCAATGCTACAAATTACTTAGGGTTGATAGAGAAAGGAGCAATGAATTCTGCCTGGAGCTACGCATTGATCTGGTCCTTATATGTCTTATTTACTGCCTTGAAAGCATAGAAATCACAAGGAATAACAATGATCCTTGTGATTTCTATTGTTGTCCTTAAAATTTCCATCCTTGTATTTAACCAATTCTGATGCTACCTTGCCTCCCTTGAAACGTGTTTTTAGAAGTCAGGGCTATCAGAAGAAAATAGGAAACTACATTAAAAACATCTCTAGCAGAACGGCTGCCCGATAATAGGTAAGGCTGTTGTCCATTCATGTTGGCCCAACGCTGCCTCCTCTTTCAACCTTAGTACAATCCCCATCGCCCGTTAATTGTCATCTAGCTTTTCGGATGGCACCAAAAACTAATGCCAAGGAAGAAGGGCTTGGAGAGAACAGAGAAACTTGCCAGTTGGCTAACTCACAAGGCAGAACTGTGGGAAAATGCAGGGAGTCAGTAACGGGGCTTTACAATGGTGTTGTGGACACTGGTGTACACAGGGGTCCTAACATATACTAAATGTCTATGTCTAGCATGTACCCAGGCCTGGAGAATAACAACTAAATCAAAGCATCCCTCCATTAACTAATGTTTCCTGGGAGAAGGCAATAGCTAGAGGCCCTAATAAAGGTAATTAGTTACTCACAGGTCTCCTATAGATGGGAGTGTGGGGGCCATGATTGAGGCAGCTGACACCTGTTACTGTCATTACTGTCATTACGCCTTCGAGAGTTGTGGATGGCTAGGGCCCTTAGCTCTTATGAATAAACAGTGAACCAGCCTATTAAACTGTTAGTGGAGCCTCCACATGGAGAACACATATTACCTATGTGCCTTATGTATTTTCTAGGTTTCTGGAATGGATAAATCTGGTGGAACAAGAGAAATTATAACAATGATTTTAACAAAAAAAGTCCCCAGCTTACAAATGAGATATTTTCCAAATGTTTAATGGTTTGGAACTCAAAGCATATTTTCCCCATAGATTTAGTGTCATACATTAATCCCCAGGTTCCCAAGCAGACCATAAAAAGCCTATTGATACTCCACCATAGCTGAATTATAATACTATAGTATTTTTTTAAAGAGAGAGGGACAGTGAGAGAGACAGAGAAAGAGAGAAACAACTTTATTTATTCACATGGCCTTCGTTGCTCCAACACTTAGTTGTGTACGTGGTGCTGGGGTTTGAACCTGGGTCCTTGTGCTTGCCAGAGAAGTGCCGAAACTGCTGAGCCACCGCTCCAGCCCCCTATAATAATATAGTATTAATTGCAATTTTGAATTCTAGTTGCTAGAGCTATATAATACAGATAGAGAAGAAAAAGAGAATTTTACAACCTTACCTCCTCTCTTGGGAATAGTCCTGGCCTGCTTGGAGCAAATTTTTATGCCAGACATGCCAAATATCCCTTCTTTTCTGTACCTTTTCTGGCATGGCTCTAGTGCCTTTTAAGATACCCTAAGCCCCCCAGCTTCACAGCTCCCTAAACTGCCTTAGCATCTGTACTCCCCCACCACAACTTCCAAATATCTTGTTCTCCCTCACCTCCACCAAATTAATGTTTCCTCACAGAATTCCCAAGGTCTAACTCATTTACCCTTATTCCAAACCTATTCTGCTTTCTGACTTTCTGAGCCCTGTCAATAAAAATAAAATTCTTATTTAGTTAAGTTCAAAAGCACAGAGTCCTCTCTGATGTGTTCTTTCCTTGCTCCATGCAACTCATCTGTCAAACATTTTCTTGATTAAATTTCCGGAAGGTCTCAGTATATCACCATTCTTGTTTGGACTTTCACCAGTATAAAGCATAAGTTTATAGCTGCTCTTCGGGAATCAGTATATATAAAACCTCTCACTTCTACTAGAACAGCCTCCTCAGTGATTTCATTACCTAGCCCCTCCTTTCCATAGGTCCATTAATGAATTTTTCTAATGCATAGCTTTAATCACCTCCTCTTTTCTTTCCCAAAAATCTACCAAGTTCTCTCAATACTTAACAGCTACTATTATCCCATTTAGTTTTCACTACAACCAAAGCAAGATAGATATCCTTATTCCCATTTTGGAAATTAGGAAAAACAACTTACTGGAGATCAATGGCTGGTTCAGCCTCCAGTGAGAACATGAATTCCGGTCTGTTTTCTTCCAAAGCCATTGTTCATTTTGTCCCACACCACATCTCAGTATTGTCCAATACTTTATGTTGTTGATCAAGGTCTTCCATGACCCAGTTCCATTTTCCAAATGCATCCTCTCACACCACTCGTCTTTATATCCATTCTGGTCGTGCATGCCTGTCCAGTCTACTTGCTGCTTCTCAAACATTTTCTTTGTTGTACATCCTGTGTCTACAATATTTGCTGGTCACGACAAGGTCCAGCTCAAATCAAGAGGTATGAATCCTCCCACTTTGTTCCTTTTCAAGACTATATTGATTATTCTACCCTTATTGCATTTCCATTCAAATGCTATGATCAACTTCTACAAGCTAGAATTTTGATAGAGATTGTGTTAAATTAGCTGATTAATTTGGAGAGTATTTCTATCTAAGCCATGAAAACAAGGTGCTGGGCAAGTCATTTAATCTCTTTGGACTTATTTGTTTTATTTCTCAAATGGGGGTGATAAGAGTCATTCCATCTCATGATGATGTTATGAAGACCACAGGAGAAAATTCT
Source organism: Aplodontia rufa (assembly GCA_004027875.1). Taxonomy (NCBI): domain Eukaryota; kingdom Metazoa; phylum Chordata; class Mammalia; order Rodentia; family Aplodontiidae; genus Aplodontia; species Aplodontia rufa. Next base: position 8,015 of record PVKS010051842.1, read on the forward strand.
TAAAGTGGAAGATATAACACAAATATAAGTTATCATTTATGACAGAATCATATGAATAGATATAGCTTTCTGGTGTGAAAAGTATGTGGAGCTTTAAAAACACTGGCTTGATTTTGTTTTATAATCGATTTAATCTTTTTACAGTCACATTTTCTATTTCTTAAGGCCTACTGTGTGGTTAGTGCCATACCATGCTCCATGGCATTGTGATAAGGAGTGTAGTCTCTGAAGACAGACCTATCTTAAATTCCTAGCTCTGCTTCCACATTTTACCTTAGACAAGTTACTTGATTCTCGCTTATTCAGTCTTCTTGTTTGCTAAGTAGGAATAATTACAGTCTCTGCTTCACTGTGTTCTTGTGAAGATTGAATAAAGTGCTTAGAAATGTGCCCGAGACTCAATTAATGTCAACCATCATTACAGCATCATATAGAAGTATCTTAGGGCCCTATGCCTGATAGCATTTATAATCAAATGCATATGAAATGGCCTCCAGCGCATTAGTTTGCATTATTAGAGTGTCAGGTATTTGCTTGATGCTGGAGTAAGAATCCTCTATTAAAACAAAAACAAAGAACAAGAAGGAAATGGAAATTTTTACACCATAAACTGAAGACTACAATTCCTTTGATTGGATATATAAATAAGTGTTTTTAAAATGCATTTGACATCCTACATTATAAACCCATCTTAATTGGTTGAACAGAACACATGCAGATTGCTGTGTCATGAGAAACCAAGCAATGACATTGCATCATTTTTTTTCCTTAGGACTCTCTTTCTCTCTATTTCTAGGTTTTGCTTATTAGAAGCAACTAGGGGAGAGAGTCGAAGCTGTATATGCCCATCGATGCTGCGCCTGTCTCCAATCTCCTCAAACACATCCTGATCCCTGATGGCATCTGGTTGTAGGGAAGGTTGTGCTGGTTTGATTGCTGGCAAAGCATTCTGCCTGCTGCTAGTCTTCTCAAAGCTTGAGCTCAAGGAAATTATTACTGGAGCTGCTGCAGTCGGGAGCAGACTGGAAATCCTGGCATCTAACCCGTAATGATAGCCTTAAAAAGACACAGAGCAAGTTCTCTCAGAACCAGACGGTCAAGGATTTTATAGTGGTGGTCAATAGACCATCTGGCTCCTGCCCATTCCTCAGCCTCTGGTGAAACCATTTAGGACAAACTTATGTATAACACCCACCCTACACTCTCTGCTGTTTAGTCTATTCCCTAACTCGGGAGAAATGGACTTTAGGACGCTTGAGCATTTAAAGGGAGTTTAGGGGAAAGGCCCTAGATAGGAAATCTCTCCTCTACAAATCCCTCATTCACAAGCATGGAAAACTAAGAAACAAAAGTCAGGGGAGAAAAAGCTAAATAGCAACAGATCCCTTGTGCCAGCCAAGTGTTGCTTAGCAGAGCAACCAGGGTATTAGATATAGGAACAGACATGTTGAAGCAGTATAGTAGTAAATCAAAGTTAAAGACAAGGAAATTTTGTGATCTAACCTTTTAGGAAAGTTCTGATGCTCTTGTGAATATTTGAGACATTCTGATAAAATTATTTCCTCTATTTTCTGTTGACAATAACTAAAAATATTTTATAAATCCAAAGACTGGTAAGTAATATTCATAGTCATATGTGAATCCTGAAAACGACTGCATTAGTTTTTTTTTTCCCCAGATTTAGACTTGTGCTCACAACTTCCTTATTCTCCTAGAACAAAACCCAGGCTTGGGTGAAAGGTAGTCAAACTCATATATTAGACCCAGCGAAAGCATAGCAATGCATAATCTAGGGGAAACATAGACATGTAGGGGAGTGGAAGGAGAGACATGAAGGGGATAGGAGAGGAAGGGAAGATAGGGAGGGATCTAGGGAGACAATCAACAATGTAACATACTCTTTACCCCCCAGAAGTCAAACAATACTTATGCAAGCATTTAATTCTGGAAAATTCATAATCTTATATGTATATATATATATATATATATTTATTTATTTATTTATTTATATCTGTTGTAGGGTGCAATATAGAAGAATCAATAGACTGGGTTGTCGGTGATATGGGGATAACTATGATTTAGGATCAAATGCACATCATACTGTTACTTTATATGCATTTATGATTGCACAACAACTCAACTCAATAAAAAAATGAAATGGGGGCTAGGGGGGTAGTACTGCAAAAATAAAGTGATGGTGGAATGGGAAGTGATTGCTTAATGGATACAGGACTACCTTCAGGAGTGATGAAAATGTTTTGGAACTAGCTACAAATGATGGCTACACAACTTTAGGACTGTAGTAATGCCACTGAGTTGTACTTTAAAATGACTAATTTCATATTATGTGTATTTCACTTTTATTTTTTAAAAAGTGGTCTAGTTTTCTTAGAAAATAAATGTACAGATTTTCCAATAAAAAAATACAACTTCCTTGTTTTACTCTCCCAAATTCTGGTCTCTATTTGGACACTGTTTCATTCATCTCCACCAAAAATTCTTCTATCCCCCATGTTTAAAAAATCAATCATCCATTCTCCCCATCCATCATTAAATTGTATGTTCTTTCTGGTATAGATTCAACTAAATATATGGTGAGAGGCAATGTAATTGAACTAATTCAAGATAAGGTAGGGATAAATGAAAACAACTGATCTCTGCACTCTGCATTTTAAAAGCTCAATTTTCTTCAAATTAATTAATTTCTAATCTTGGAAAAATGTAAAACTAAATGATTTGATGATTTTTTGAATTTTTATTAAGGAGTTGAGTTATTGTACAATCATAAACACGTCTAAAGTAACAATATGATTTGCATTTGTTCTTATACCACATCACCCAAACCCCAGTCTCTTGATTATGTATTTCACCCCTACAAGCGATATAAATGCTTAGATTGTGACTTTTTTGATGGAAGCTTCATTTGTCTTTTGTGTGGCTTCCTGGTGCCCTTTAGATCATACTCCTT
>PVKS010051843.1:0-10981 GCA_004027875.1 Aplodontia rufa
TCATTTATTGCTCTGTCCCTCTCAATTGATTCAACTTGCTGTCCTGTAGTGCTCACAAGTCACATTCATTGAGTCTGAACTCCCTTTCCTGGCTTGGCATATACAAGATGCACAGCTGCCTAAACAGTTTTTTCTCTCTTCATCTTGTTTCACAGAACCTTGGAATATTTCTAGTACAGTGAGTTTTTCCTGTGCTACAACATTACCACAACTCCCATGACACCAGTCTACTCTGCCTGTGCTACTCAGTGATAGATACTTCATCCCTTATCAGCCCCATGCCCACTGATAGGCTTTCCTTTATTAAACTCCTTGAGCTTGAAGGTGTCTCTGTGTGCTGGGCTAATTATGAACACCTTCAGATTGTATTTACTAGACGTTGCTGATTTCCTCTAGTCTGTAGTTGAAGAGCTATGCATGTCTCCCTCTGTTTGACACATGCTCTCTGAATATGTGGCCTGGGTTGCACTGTTTATTTTGGTGTAATTAATTATATTGCTTTGTACATCTTTGAGATTTTGTTATATGTTGGTATAAAATGTGGCTTTTGTTGCTTACAATTCTCAGGGATAGACTTAATTTTGCTAAATGATTCTTTTTGCTTTTAGGTATGTAGACCTAAAACCATCTTTTGAACACTCTAATTTTTTAAAATTTTATTTCTTGAGGAAGCATTATTTTTGGAGTGATTTTCTTTCTGTACTTTTTTTTCTTTTTACACTTGTAGAGGAGGACTGTCCCACATCACAAGGTGGTTTTTAGTGAGGGAAGTTGGCTCAATGGATCCCAGGGTCGACTGAGCTGACCAGTGAGAAGTGGAGCATTTTACACCTCAATATTGTTGGTCAGACCCTCCTGTCAAGATGGATGGCACCTTCACAAGGACATCTTTGATTCTCTGAACACCTCCTGTCTCTATTGCTTCCATCTCACCACCACTGCCCCAACAGACTTCCCATGGGCCTCACAGAGATGTCCACCCCTGGAAGAGAAGCAGAATGTGATTGCAGCATCCTGGTGCACGTGGCCACCATTCCAGACTGGCTTCTGCCACTGCAAAGATGTGAAAGTGTGGTACAGTTTCCACTTTCATTTACTTACACTCCATCTCCCTGATTTCTAAATACCCAGTATGAAGAGGCTTTTCTTCCATTCAAAGAGAAATAAACTGGACTTTTGTGTGCCTGTGTGGACAGCCTCATTTTCCAGCATCCTGTGATTTGATCATGTGATGTAAAAATTTGTGTTTTATAAAATTTACTATATTTTCATTTTTCTACTTTGAATTGTATCCATTTGGACACTATCTGAATAAATGAGAAGCTTCTATCATTGACCTGTGCACACCGTTACTCAGTGGAGGCCATGTGTCCTCTTCCCATGTGGTGGCCCTGGTGGTGTCACCCTGGGTGCTACTTTTCCTCATCCCCACTTGTCTGTGCCCTACTGTGCTCCTGATCACTTCTGCCTCAGTGCCATTTCTTTTCTGTCCTCGGTGTCTCACACCCTCATCTCCTAAGCCTCCTGGCTCCTCCTCCCTGTCCTGTCTGTGTTCCAAATAGTCTTCCTCTCCCCGAAGTTCCTGGTCAGGCTTGGGCTCAGGGCGTTGTAGCTGCACACAGGTTGCCTTGCTGCCACCCTTCTCAAGTAAGCAGGCACAGCCTTCGTATGCACTGTTTTCTTCTGGAAGGGTTGTGATCGATTCGTGAGGCGCATTCTGTCATGAACTAACTCCATTTTAAAGGTTCCTCCTGCTAATCCCATTACCTTGGTATTTAAGTCTTCACCATTGTAAGACCTGGGTAAAATGGTGAGATTCTCAGAAACTAAACCTTCAGAGACACCAGGCCTCCCTGCCTGGATTTCCTCTGAAATATCTGCAGAGCCTTTGGCCAAGCTCCATGGCCAAGGAACAGAATTGGCTTCTGGAAAACACACCTCCAGCTACACCTCCCTAGCTTGGGTCCCGGCATCAAAATTAACAAGTGTAATAAATACACAGGAAGGCCTATTTAGCAATTGTGTTCCATCTTCCAATGAAGGATGAGGAAGAACTAAACCAAAAGATCATTAAAGTTGGTGATTATTCCACACATAGGCATATAGGAAAATCCTCTGTTTTGCCACAACCAAAAGTTTGCTAAAGTCACTCAAATGGAAACAGACAGAAAAAAAGACAACCACTTTGCAGACTCGGTTTTTTACGGGTCTCCTACATTTTCACAGCAAACTAAACGAACTCAGAAGCCTTGAGGCTTAAAACATATTGCACACAGGGTACCACATTTCATTACCAAAATCTCATGTTGCACACAGTGCCGACATATAGCAGTGGAGGGACCTCTGGTTATGGGTCCAAATGGAAAGAATGAACAAGAAAAAGGTAGTGTTACAAAAAGTCTTTAGGGCCACATTTTGATCGTTCAGCTCAAGGAATCCTTAGCTGTGTAGAAGCACAAACATGCGCGTGTTCCCCCACACACTCACATACACTATATCTAAGATTAAATCGTTATCTATCTTTTAAGGAAGAAAAGGTAATATGTTAAAATCTCTGTGAATTAAAAATATAGTTTAATACAGTCACACACCTACCAATAAGAGGATATTGGTTTTGGTAAAATGTAAGGAGCAGTACATGCTCTCCATATTGATAATGCAATTCAAGCCTTCAACACACTTCTTGAAAACAAAGCTCAAGTTCTCTGGACATCGGTCTCTTTACGTATCCCACAAAATACTTCCATCAACCTGCAATGGCCTGGCCAACACCCCCGCACACTCCCCAACTCAGAGACACCCATCCCTACCTGGATCCCAAGGGAAGGTACCAAGCACAAACTAAGACTCCCAGAAACATCATGCTACCCCTTAGTCTCTACCTCCTGCACCAACAAAGAATGCCTCTCCTTCACTTCATGAGGCATCCATATCGCCTCTGAACCCACCACCTCTCCTGGCCTCCTCAGCCCTCTCCTAGCTTCACACACATGCCATCCCTCTACCTCTGAGCAAACTGCAGACCTCACTACCTGATGCTAGGACCAGCCTTGCAAGACAGCAGCACAGGATACTGGTGCAAATATGTCCAGGCTCAAACCAGGACAACGTAGGCATGCTTCAGGAGGCCAAAAATATCTAGCAGACAAAAATCAGATATGGAATCAGGGACAGTAGTGCAGCACACCGGTCCTGGTTTGGGCTGCCTCTTCCTCTATACAACCCAACCTTGCATGGAAGGCTGCTGTATGAACAATACAGGGCCATTCCTGCCACCTTGCAGGTACACCTTGCAAAATCATGCAACAAGCCTCTGCTGCAGTAGTCCCTGCACCAACAACCACTGCCTGACCTTGTGCCCTCAATGCTCAAGCCATCCATCCCACATCCAGCAACTGACTTCGTCCCTGAAGGCCTCCACTGACCAGGAAGCACATGCATTTCCCCATCCCTTGCCCACCCTGAATCTTCCCTACCTTCTGTAAAGGCTCTTCAAGATCCTGTATGTCTATGGTTGGATGCCAAGGAAGTTAATCTCGCCAACTGCAGGCCTTGTTGGGACAGCCACATGCAAGGGGGACTGCCACACTCTCAAGGCCACGGCCGGGAACATTGGAAAACTCACCAGAGCAGTAATAAGAAAGAGGATCCTGGTGTGCCCTTTCCCGCTGCTTCCAGTGTCAACATTCTCTTCTTTAGTTTTCCCAGGACACGGAGGAAAGCAGAAGCATGACCTCTTCCATGCCTCCAGGTATCCTTCGGAAGTCCCCTGGATGAAAACCCTCTGCTTTCAAAAAGCGCTTGTTTCATGTGCACTGATTGAGGGCCTAGTGACCACTGGGCATCCGAGGGTGAGGCCATGGGCGGGACCACGGCGGCTTGGGTTGAGTGAATGTGGCCTGTGACAGGCATGGATTCCACCCCCTGTCACAATGGAAAAAGGAGAAATCAGAACATCAATGCATACCCTCTTGATTGCACTCAGCATTTACTTGGTCATACATGCTAATCTGCTCAGAGATGCTCACAGTGTCTTTTGGGATAATCGCCCCTCAGGGTTCTCTGCAGGACAAAAAAGCTGTGCAGGCATCAGAGATTTTCAGGCTACGCAGAAGAGCTAGGCTGTAAGGCGGATTCAGGGAAGATGGAAGAAATGGGGGCAAACTTACGAAAGTGGAGCTTGGAGCTCAGATAGGGAGCCAAGAATCCCAAAAGCAAAGGGTCCTGGGCAGCAATGACAGGTTCACTGAGCAAGGCTGCGCCTAAGGCAATGTTGAAGTTCACAGCCAACTTGGAGGAAGGAATTTCAATCCGATGGGAGAGATGGAATCCATACTGAGTCCATATATTGGAGGTGAATTCAGATATGCACTGAGGGCACCTGCTATGTACAGAAAGGGAAGCAGTGCGGGCTGGACAAGTTCTGTGATTTTTGCAGCATTATGCAGCAGACTTGACCCAAAGAGACCAGGCCTAACTCAGAAGACTGTGGTGCTTGCCTTACATCATTTCCTTAAAAAAAACTCAAAATCCCTCTGTTCATTACTCGCATAATTGTGGAGTAAGCACTCTTCCAAACATGCATCCAGGTATTGGACCCATAGGGAAACACACACCTGCATCGTGCTCTCTTTCTACTCCTGTTGAAGGGTTGCTTATCATAACGACAAATCTTCTCTTGACACACTTCCTCCCCACATTCGTTATCATCTGTCCACGTAGTGTGTTCAACCATGCACCTGCGTTCCCAGGACCAAGCCACAAATCTTGATTTCAAAATATTCTCATGTCTCTTGTCCCACATTTCCCATCTCAGAATTTCCATGCATGATGACATTCCTCCATGGAAAAAACAAAAGGTTGAAGCATGTGTAGTTATTTGTTTCACCCTGAAACCACCAGCAGGTGCCACCGCTGCTTCTTCCAGTGGACCCATAAATCCCCTCTCTTCTCTCCATCATCTCTTACTCTCCATTTCAAACTCTCACCTCACTCGTGAGCAATAGCACTGTTCTTTAGATTGCCTGGCCATCACCCAATGGACATGTACACCTCAGGGATTTGCAAGCAGGGAATTCCAACATCAAATCATGGACATAAATGGGTGCCTAGTGAATTTCTTGGAGCGTTCTGTTTTTGAACATGCATGCTGCTTGAGTATACTCAAAGTGCAAGGAAAAACTTCGGACCCCCTCAGTTTTCTTCTGGAAGCATTGTGGTCGATCCGTAAGGGACATTCTGTCATGAACTAACTCCATTTCAAAGGTTTCTCCTTCTAATGCCATTTCCTTGATAATTATGTCTTAACCATTTGAAAGAACTGGGGCAAATGGTGAGATTCTCAGAACCTAAACTTCGGAGACATCAGGCCTACCTGCGTGGATTTCCTAAGAGATTTCTGCAGAGACTTTGGCCAAGCTCCATGACCAAGCAGCAGAGTTGGCTTGTGGAAAAAACACTTCCATCTACACCTCCTAAGCTTGGGACCAAGCATCAAAATTAACACGTGTAATAAATACATGACAGCCAAATGAGCATTGTGTTCCATCTTCCAATGAAGGATGAGTAAGAACTAAGACAAATGATCATTAAAGTTGGTGAATATTCCACGTATAGGCACGTAGGAAAATCCTCTCTTTTGCCACAACCAAAAGTTTGCTGAAGTCACTGAAATGGAAAAAGACAGAAAAAAAAGACAACTACTTAGCAGAGTCGACTTTTTACAGATCTCCCACATTTTTAAGGCAAACTCAACGGACTCAGAGGCCTTGAGCCTTAATACATATTGCACACAGGATACCGCATATTGTCAACAAAATATCATGTTGCACACCATGCCTACATATAGCACTGGAGGGACATCTGGTTATGGGTCAAAGTAGAAAGAATGATCAAGAAAAAGGTAGTGTTACAAAAAGTCTTTAGGGCCACATTTGGATCATTCAACTCAAGGAATCCTAAGCTGTGTAGAAGCACACACGTGTGAGCGTTTCCCCACACACTCACACACACTATATCTAAGATTAAATCGTTACCTATCTTTTAAGGAAGAAAAGGTAAAATTTCAAAATCACCATGAATTAGAAATACAGTTGTATACAGTCACACTCCTATCAATGGGAGGATTTAGATTTTGGTAAAGTGTAAGAAGCAGTATATGATCTCCATATTGATAATGCAATTCAAGCCTTCAATACACTTCTTGAAAACAAAGCTCAAGTTCCCTGGACATCCGTCTCTTTACGTTTCCCACAAAATACTTCCACCAACCTGCAATGGCCTGGCCAACACTCTCACACACTCCCCAACTCAGAGACACCCATCCCTACCTGGATCCCAAGGGAAAGTACCAAGCACAAACTAAGACTCCCAGAATCATAATGCTACCCCTAAATCTCTACCTCCTGCACCAACAAAGAGTGCCTCTCCTTCTCGTCTTGAGGCTACCCATATCGCCTCTGAACCCAGCACTTATTCTGACCTCCTCAGCCCTCTCCTAGCTTCACACACATGCCCTCCCTCTACCTCTGGGCAAACTGCAGACCTCACTACCTGATGCTAGGACTAGCCTTGCAAGATGGCAGCACAGGACACTGGTGCAAATATGTCCAGGCTCAAACCAGGACAACGTAGGCATGCTTCAGGAGGCCAAAAATATCTAGCAGCCAAAAATCAGATATGGAATCAGGGACAGTAGTGCAGCACACCGGTCCTGGTTTGGGCTGCCTCTTCCTCTATACATCCCAACCTTGCATGGAAGGCTGCTCTGTGAACAATACAGGGCCATTCCTGCCACCTTGCAGGTACACCTTGCAAAATCATGCAACAAGCCTCTGCTGCAGTAATCCCTGCACCAACAACCACTGCCTGACCTTGTGCCCTCAATGCTCAAGCCATCCATTCCACACCCAGCAACTGTTCCTAGTCCCAAAGGCCTCCCTTGACCTAGAAACACATGACCCCGCACATCCATTGCCCACACTGGAGCTTCCCTAACTTCTGCCAAGGCTCTCCAAGATCCTGTAGGACTGCTGATGGATGCCAGGGAGGTCAAACTTGCCCACTGCAGGCCTGGTTGGGACAGCCACATGCAATGGGCATTTCCACCCTCGCAAGGCCTGGCCCAGGAACATTGGAAAACTCACCAGTGCATTAACAAGAAAGAGGATACAGGTGTGAACTCCGATGCTGCTTCCAGTGTCAATATTCTATTCTTCAATTTTCCGGGACACAGAGTACAGCAGAAGCATGTCCTCTTCCAGGCCGCCGGTTTTCTTCTGAAGCCTCCTGGATGAAATCACTCCGCTTTCAAAAACCTCGTGTTCTATCTTGAGGGATTAAGGCCCACTGGATGACTGAGTGTGGCCATGGGCGGGGCCACAGCGGCTTGGGCTGAGAGAGTGTGGTCTGACACAGGCATGGATTCCACCCCCCTGTCACAATGGAAAAAGGAGAAATGAGAACATCAATGTACAACCCCTTGATTGCACTCAGCATTTCCTGGGTCATACACCCTACAGCGCTAAGAGATGCTCACAGTGTCTTTTGGGATAATCGCCCTCAGGGTTCTCTGCAGGGCACAAATGCTGTGTTGGCATAGGAGACTTTCAGACTATGCAAAAGAGCCAGGCTGTAATGCGGACTCAGGGAAGATGTAAGAAATGGGGGCAAACTTACAGAAGTGGTGCTTGGAGCTCAGACAGGGAGCCAAGAATCCCAGAAGCATTGGGGCCTGGATAGCAATGACAGGTGCACTGAGCAAAGCTGTACATAACGCAGTGTTGAAGTTCACAGCCAATTTAGAGGAAGGAATTTCAATCTGAAGAGAGACATGAAGTCCATACTGGGTCCATACTTTGGAAGTGAGTGCAGATGAGCACTGAGGGCGCTTGCTATGGACCTAAAGTGAAGCAGTGCGGGGTGGCCAAGTTCTCTGATTTTTGCAGCATTTTGCAGCAGACTTGACCCAGACAGACCAGGCCAAACTCAGAAGACTGTGGTGCTTGCATTACATTATTTCCTGAGAAAAATCTTGAACTTCCTCTGTTCATTATTTGCATAATTGTGAAGTAAACACTCTTCCAAACAAGCATCCAGCTATTGGATCCCATGGAAATACACACCTGCATTGTGATCTCTTTCTACTCCTGTTGAAGCTTTGCTTTTCGTAATGACAAATCTTCTCTTGACACTCTTCTGCCCCACATCTGTTGTCATCTGTCCACGTAGTGTGCTCACCCACGTTCCTGTGGTCCCAGGACCAAGCCACAACTCTTGATTTCAAAACTTTCTCATATCTCTTGTCCCAAATTTCCCATCTCAGTCTTTCCATGAATGATCACATACCTCCATGAAGAAAACAAAAGGTTGATGCATGTGTAATTACTTTGTTTCACCCTGACACCACCAGCAGGTGCCACAGCTGCATCTTCCAGTGGCCTCACAAATCCCATCACTTCTCTCCATCATCTCTTAATCTCTGTTTCAAACACTCACCTCACTCGAGAGCAATAGCACTGTTCCTTGGATTGCCTGGCTTGCACCCAGTGGACCTTTACTCCTCAGGGATTTGCAAGCTCGGAATTCCAACATCAAATCATGGCCAGAAATGGGTTCCTGGGGAATTTCTGTGAGCTTTCTGTTTTTGAACATTCATGCTGCTTGAGTATACTCAAAGTGCAAGGAAAAACTTCGTATGCCCTCATTTTTCTTCTGGAAGGGTTGGGTCGATCCGTGAGTGATATTCTGTCATGAATTAACTCCATTTCAAAGGTTCCTCCTGCTAATGCCATTACATTGGCAATTAAGTCTTCACCATTTGGAAGACCTGTGGAAAATGGTGAGATTCTCAGAAACTAAACCTTCGAAGACACCAGGCCTCCCTGCTTGGATTTCCTCCAAGATATCTGCAAAGCCTTTGGCCAATCTCCATGGCCAAGGAGCAGAGTTGGCTTGTAGAAAACATATCTCCAGCTACACCACCCTAGCTTGGGTCCCAACATCGAAATTAACAAGTGAAATAAATACTCAGGCAAGCCTATTTAGCAATTGTGTTCCATCTTCCAATGGAGGATGAGTAAGAACTAAGACAAATGATCATTAAAGTTGGTGAATATTCCACGTATATGCATATAGGAAAATCCTCTGTTTTGCCACAACCAATTGTTTGCTGAAGTCACTCAAGTGGACACAGACAGAAAAAAGACAACCACTTAGCACACTCGGCTTTTTATGGATCTCCCACATTTTTAAGGCAAACTCAACTGACTCAGAAGCCTTGAGCCTTAGTACATATTGCACACAGGACACTGCATATCAGTACCAAAATGTCATGTTGCACACCATGCAGACATAGAGCAGTGGAGGGACCTCTGGTTATGGGTCAAAATGGAAAAAATGAACAAGAAATGGTAGTGTTACAAAAATCTTCAGGCCCACATTTTTATTGTTCAGCTCAAGGAATCCTTAGCTGTGTAGAAGCACACGCGTGTGCGCGTTTCCCCTCACACTCACACACACTATATCTAAGATTAAATCGTTACCTATCTTTTAAGGAAGAAAAGGTAAAATGTCAAAATCACCATGAATTAGAAATACAGTTGAATACAGTCACACACCTACGAATCGGAAAATTTGTGTTTTGGTAAAATGTAAGTAGCAGTACATGCTCTCCATAGTGATATTGCAATTCAAGCCATCAACACACTTCTTGGAATCATAACTCAGGTGCCCTGAACACCGGTCTCTTTCCGCTTCCCACAAAACACTTCCACCAACCTGCAATGGCCTGGCCAACACCCCCACACACTCCCCAACTCGGAGACACACATCCCTACCTGTATCCCAAGGGAAGGTACCAAGCACAAACTAAGACTCCCAGAAACATAATGCTACTCCTCAGTCTCTACCTCCTGCACCAACAAAGAGTGCCTCTCCTTCTCTTCTTGAGGCTACCCATATCAATTCTGAACCCAACACCTCTCCTGGCTTCCTCAAACCTCTCCTAGCTTCACACACATGCCCTACCTCTATCTCTGGGCACACTGCAGGCCTCACTACCTGATGCTTGCACCAGCCTTGCAAGACGGCAGCCCAGGCTACTGGTGCACACAAGTCCAGGCTGAAACCAGGGCAACACAGGCATACTTCAGGAAGCCATAAACATCCAGTGGCCACAAATCAGACAAAGAATCAGGCGCAGCAGTGTAGCATACCAGTCCAGGTTTGGGCTGCCTCTTTCTCTATACATCCCAACTTTGCATGGAATAATAATCCAGGGCCATTCCTGCCCCCTTGCAGGTACACCTTGCAAAATCATACAACAAGCCTCATCTGCAGTACCCCCTGCACAAACAACCACTGCCTGACCTTGTGTCCTCAATGCTCAAGCCATCCATCCCACACCCAGCAACTGTTCCTGGTCCCTGAAGGCCTCCCCTGACCAGGAATCACATGCCCTCCACCATCCCTTGCCCACACTGGAGCTTCCCTACCTTCTACCGAGGTTCCCCAAGATCCTGTATGTCTGCTGTTTGATGCCAGGGAGGTCAAACTCACCCACTGCAGGCCTTGTTGGTCCAGCCACATGCAAGGGGGACTGCCACCCTCGCAAGTCAATGGCCGGAAACATTGGAAAACTCACCAGTGCAGTAACAAGAAAGAGGATCACGGTGTGCCCTCCCCTGCTGCTTCCAGTGTCAACATTAATTTCTACTTAAGAAACCCCCCACCTACTGTCTACACCAGGACCACTCCCACCACAGGACACCCTAACCTGTTGTCTTACCTAGGACCCATCAAACCCTCTGTCCTGTTCAGGCCCCCTCCCATTAGCAGTTTTCTCCAGGACGCCCCCACCCTCTGTCTACCCCAGACACCTCCTACCCGCTCTCCACCCCCGGATGCACCCAACCCGCTGTCTACACCGGAAGCTCCCCATCTGCTGTCTAGCCAAGTACCCCCCATCGTTTATTTACCACAG
>PVKS010051844.1:0-10980 GCA_004027875.1 Aplodontia rufa
AACTCTTAGTGGGTTTAGGTGTCTTGGTCGAGGTCAGAAAGATTAGAGGAGGTAGAATTTGAATCCAGGTGTCTTTCACTCTAAAACTCCCCTCTAGCACATTGCATTCCAGCAGTTCTCGAACTGGCTACCCCTAGATGACGGCACACAAATCAAAAGACACAGGCTATACTTCCCTTGAGCAAATGACAGTTGTTAGTAGGCAAGGAAATCACAATCACACACATGAAATGGAACAGGAACAACTTCAAATTATGCTGTAGGGTTATAATTCTAGAACACCTGAGACCTCAAAAAAGGAGATCATTGAGAGCAGGCTTCCAGAGGAGGACTTTCCATAAGGAGGGTGAAGACACACCTGGGCCCTGAAAAAAAAATTCAGAATAGCCAAAAGGAAGAAAGAACAGGTGGAACTGTAGAAATAACTAAGGAACACAATGGTAAATTTGGGTAAAATAGAGAAGAGTGAGGAGCTAATCCTGAAGGCTGTTGAAGAGTGACATTAGTATGATAAGGTAGGGCCAGATTGAATAATATTAATAACAGCAGCCTGGCTTTTATTGAGCGCTTACTCCTTGCTAAGCCCTTTGCATGTATTATCCGACTGAATCACTACCACCCAATGCAATGGGTACTGCAATTACCACCTCCAACTTCTATTGATAAGAAAGGGAAGCTCAATAAAGTCAACCACAGTTAGAAAGTGGCAGAATTAGAAGTCGAACCCAGTCATTATGACTCCAGAATTCATAGTCTTATCCAAAGGTCTTAAAAGCCAAGCTAAAGGGCTGGGCATGTAGTTCAAAGGTAGAACATTTGCCTAGCATGATCTACATCCTGGATTTGTTCCTAGCACTACAAAAATAAATAAATAAAAATTGAAAACAACATAACAAGGATCTTAGGCTGAGGATGTAGCTCAGTGGTAGAGCACATGCCTAGTATACACAAGGCCTTGTTCCATCCCCAGCACCACCACAAAAGCCAAGCTGTGGGGGCAAGGACCTCTCACAGTGCCAGGAACACAGAGGTACTTAAGTGGAATGAAGGAAAATGGATATAAGGATGGAAAACTGACGACAAATACTTTTCCAACCTAGGATCTCACAAACATTCTAGCTCCTATTCATGAAATAGTCTCAGCAGGTATTCAGTTGCATTTAGCAAATGAGGCTTAGCCCCTGGGTACCACTTGTCTAACGCCAAGAAGTTTGATGGTGACATGGAGATGCCTACCAGACCGAAAAAGCAGGTGTTTGTTCAGAAAACCAGAGCTGCTCACGATTTGCTCAGATTTCCTTCTGTTTCCATTGACTAGGGTAGAGCCTACCATCTGTCATTTAGATCCCAATATAGGGGTGACAGGCACTGATTAGTTTCTGTTGGTCCCCATGCTCATCAATTGTCTTCTGCTTAACTCCCTTAGATACAGCTTATTGAAAGCATTGGTCGAAAACTTTCCGTCCTGCGGGAGGCACAGCGAGGGCTGCTAGAGGACATCAGTGCCAATTCTGCCCTGGGGGAGGAGGTGGAGGCCAACTTAAAAGCTGTCTGCAAATCCAATGAGTTTGAAAAATACCGCTTGTTTATTGGGGACCTGGACAAAGTGGTCAACCTGTTGCTGTCACTCTCTGGACGACTGGCCCGGGTGGAGAATGCTCTCAACAGCATTGATTCAGAGGCCAACCAGGAGAAGGTAGAATTGGGGTCTCTGGGGTATAGATAGAGGGAAATGCCATGTGTTTCTTCTTAGAACTCCCTATTTTATGTTTGGCTATTATGGGAAGCAGAAGAGCAGAATGTTGAGAGTATGAGCACTGGCTTTTAATTGTCCCCAAATTCGAACTCTACCCCTTATTAGCTGTGTGACTGTGGGCAATGTACTTAACCTCAAACTCTCTCAATCTTTTTACTAATACAATGAGATAAACATACTACCTGCCACATGGGTTCATTGTGAAGATTAAATTAGATATTCCACATTAATTACTTAAAACAGGGCCTGGAATAGTGTAAATACTGAGTCAGTGATAGCTGCCAGTGATAGTGATGGTGCTGATGGCAGGAGCAGCAGCAACAGCAATTTTTTTTAAAGAGAGAGGGACAGTGAGAGAGAGAGAGAGAGAGAGAGAGAATCAATTTTTATTCATCTTTTCACGTGGCCTTTGTTGCTCACTCAGACACTTAGTTGTGTACGTGGTGCTGGGGTTTGAACCCGTGTACTTGCTCATGCCGGGCAAGTGCCGTAACCGCCGAGCCACAGCTCCAGCCTGCAGCAACAGGAATTTTGCCTCACTCTCTCTCTAGAGTTGAGATAGGGAAGCTGTCAAGTTCACAGGTTAGCCCATTCTCAACCAAACTGCATCATGTTTTCCTACATAAGTGGCTTTGAACCCACAATAAGAGGTGCGTATACATGTGAATGCACACATGTCCACTGACACAGAAACACGCACCATATAGAAAGCATTGTCACGGTGATGGTTGTGTACCAGATGGAAGGGATGCAGGCTAGCTTTGTCAGAGATTTCCCATATGCCAAACCCAGTGACAGTTCACAGATTAAAGATAGCCTTAGAGAAGGAAAGAGGTTATAGCAGACACCTGTCCAGAATTGCTGTCACATCTGTGCTCCTCTAGATGTGGGAAAGAAAAGCTTTTCCATGGAGGTGGACTTTATAGCAACAAATCTAGGACTAATCTGATCAATTATCAGAAAGGGTAGCTGCTTGATGGCTGCCTTCCTGGTGCGTAAGGCTAGGCAGATGCATGGTAATTGGGACAGCACTTAATCAGTCCTCTGCTTCCCCAGTTGGTGCTGATAGAGAAGAAGCAGCAGCTGACGAGCCAGTTAGCAGATGCCAAGGAGCTGAAGGAGCACGTGGACCGCCGGGAAAAGTTGGTGTTTGGCATGGTCTCTCGTTACCTGCCTCAGGACCAGCTCCAGGATTACCAGTACTTTGTCAAGATGAAATCTGCTCTCATCATTGAACAGCGAGAGCTGGAGGAGAAGATCAAGCTTGGAGAAGAGCAGCTCAAATGTCTCAGGGAGAGCCTACTCCTGGGGCCCAGCAATTTCTAATTCTATGAGCAGTCTGTCACTGCACCCCTGCCTGGCCACAGTGGGAAGTGCTTTCAGTCTTTGGTAGTGGTGTGTTAGCAAGTAGACAGCAACAAGTTAATGATTCATTCCAGCCCTGTACCCTGGATGTCTCTCACTGCCCCTTCCTGAGCAGTGGTCCCAACCAGTGAGGAGACACTGGGGAGGCAGCATGCTTCTACAGGGAGCTGTGGCAAGGTGTGATCACTCAACCACACTCTTGTTCCCACAGAATCACCAAAGTGCCTTCATTCTTCTCTATACCAGGACACCAAAGACATCATGAACTACCCACCCACCTATACCACA
The DNA here is from genome assembly GCA_004027875.1 of Aplodontia rufa. NCBI lineage: Eukaryota > Metazoa > Chordata > Mammalia > Rodentia > Aplodontiidae > Aplodontia > Aplodontia rufa. The sequence goes on from PVKS010051844.1 coordinate 3,410, forward strand.
GTCAGCCTCTTAAGGCTCAGATTAAAGCTGCCTACGCAGCTCCATTCTGCTCCAGGGCTCAGGACCCAGACATTTCCCACAGAGATCTGCCTGACTTGAGGGCATTCATCTACCACCATCTTCAGGGCCTCACCCAAGCCTTGTAGTGGGAGGCACAGAAGAAGGGGTTACCTGTAACAGAAGGCTAGCAAAGCTTGGGGATCCTTTAGCACCCCTCAGGAAAAAGCCAGGCTTAAACAACTTGGCTCCACTTCTACCTTCCCCAGAAGCTAGTTGAGTGGAAGAGGCCTGCTCTCAGCCTTAACTAGTGTGCCCTTCCTCCTGTCGTCAGACCTTAGGCCTACCACCTTGGATTTGATCTTGCCCTTGCATCACTGGGAGTTACGGTGCCTACTCCAGGGCTTCACACCATGGGCTTTGATTAGCTCGACTCCAGCTGACTTCTGGATATAGGTTTCCTTATTGGGGAGAAGGTTCTTTTGATATTTTAAATGACCTTTCGATTTTATTTATTTATATATTTTGATTGTTTTTCTTTCTTTTTTTAACTAATAAGGTGAGAAGAGGGAAGTTGGAGAGGGAAAAGTTAGCCCAGAAGGAAAGCATTTTCTGCAGATCAGCCTGAATTCACCGTGGCTAGGTAAGCAAGTACTGAGGCACTGAATTCTTCCTACCATAGCAACAAGTGTCTAAGAATGGAGTTCTCCCTTTGAACTCACAGCCTCCCTACTGTAGCCTGACCCGATGCTTCCTTTGAAATCTGGATGACCATGAGCCTAGCATTTCCCAGCAGGATTCAACTTTTTCTTGCTGTTTTTTGAAACCAAAGAAATCTCCCAAAACTGACTAAAGTGACCCAATTCTCTACCATCTCCAAGTCGTGGGATGGGTGGGGATGCACTCAGGAAGTGCTCCTCTAGTAACTATTTTCTCAGCCTGTGGCCTGGCTCAGGGAACCCCAACTAGGGGAACGGGGAACAAATTATAATTCAGACAGGTTCTTAGGCATAAGTAGTCTCACCTTATCTTTAGGGGATATGTTCCAAGACCCCCAGTGGATGCCTGAAACCATGGGTAGTAACCAAACCCTATATGTACTGTATTTTTTCCTATACATCCTATGGCATTGCCATATAGTACCAGAGTCAGTCTATCTTCCATGTTTTATGCCCTGGTGCTTCTTTTGCTTCATTATTCTTGCACTTTGGGGCCATTATTAAGTAAAAAAAAATGGTTACTTGAACAGAAGCACTACAGTACAGCAACAGTTGATCTGATAACTGAAATGGCCACTAAGTGATTAAAGGGAGGGAAGCCCCTACAGTGTGGATATGCTGGATAAAGGGACATTTATGGCCCAGGCAGGGTATAGTAGGATTACATCATTCTGCTCATAATGGAATGCAAATGAATTGTTTGTTTCTGGAATTTTCCATTTAATATTTTCAAACCATGGTTGACCACAGGTAACTGAAACCACAGAAATTAAAATTGCAGATAAGAATGGGGGACTATATACAAAGAACTGAAGTTGCTGTTATTTCCGAGGCCCTGACACTGGTATCTAGCTTCTATCCTGGAAGAGTTCCCCAATGACCAATGACAGGAAGAGAGCTGTAACCAAACTCTGTCCTATTATGCGGCTCAATGTCCCTGTTGCTTACTAACTGGGGTCAATCCTTGGTATTACACAGCCTACCTAAGCCCAGCCCAGCCAACTCCTGGCATCTTTTGTTGCTATTTCTGAGTTCTTTGGAGCCCTTGGAGCTTAACTATACCAGCAGGGGTACCTCACTCAACCAAAGAATTTGCCAAAGAACATTGCTGCTGCTACAAATACTGCTTACTAACTTCCATTTCCTCTTCGTTGTGTCTGAAAACAATGGGAGAATCTTATCCAGGAGGGTATCCTGGGGGTGGTGATATGCTTTCTATGGGGACCTGGGTATGCTCTTAGCAATGTTGCCAATGCCAGAATCACTGTTAGAATGTCAACCTTGTCATTCCCCACTCCAGTAGAAGATTCTACTCTATTCAGGAAGGCTGAAGAGCTCGGTTTACCCAAATAAAAGTTGAGTAAGTTGGGGGAGTGTTTTGATTACAGGCTGTGGCTGCCAGCTCTTTAAAAGAAAAACAAGTCCTAGATGAACAGTAAGCAAGTTTAAATGTCTTTTATTAGATGATAATGCCAATATGTTCTATCATTCTAGGATTTTTTGACTGGAATAGATTTTTGAACTATGTGCCCAGGGGAAAAAGTTGTCAACTTATCTGGTTGCCATGGTATAGCCTGGATTTTTTTAGCCATCATTAGATTGGTTGTACCTTAATTTTATGATACCCAAAATACTATTAACTCTGCTTTCCTTTGTTGATGTTCATTTTTTTTATTTTTGTGGTGCTGGGCACAGAATCCAGAACCTTGCACATGCTAGACAAACACTCCACCACTGAGCTACTTCCCTGGCCTTAACACTGTTATTTTTGTACTTCATCCCACCTCAAATTAGTTTCTTAGTTGGAATGAGAATACAAGGATGCTCATTTTCCCTTGGAAGCATAGTTGCCATAGCTCAGTAGATGAAGATGAACTACTAAACAGATGCAGGCATGCAGAACTGCCGTGGCAGTTCCCTTGTGAGTGATAGTACTGCAAAGCTGCCAGTGTTATGTAAGATGCAATAGTTCTCTCCTGTTCTCAGTTGCAGGGCTCAACCCTCATTCAAGGCCTTTGAGGGGGTCCCAGCTTTGAAGAGAGGCCAAAAGTTATCCCCAAAGACAGTTATTGGTCTTGACTTCTGCTCTTTTCCTTCAGATACTTACATAGTACCCAGTGGGGAAAAGGAAAGCTGCTGGTGGATTGATACAAAAGAGACAGTGTAAGAGTCACTATCACTTGTCCCCTCCTATTTCCCCCATCCCCAGGGCTCTGGATAATAGAGTCTCCCACAATTATCCCACACCTGGAGACTCAGCCAGGATATAGAAGTGAATACCAAGGTGGAGTCTAAGAGAATGAGACAGAGATACTGAAAATAAAGCCCTAGAATGGAAGAGATTAGAAGCAGAGGAAAAGAGAGAGGGTGAAAAAGGATGAAAAAGCTCTTTCAAGGGTGGGTTCAGATTATGTTTTCCATGCAACTTCGTGTGTCAAAAAGCTGCCCAGGGTCACTAGAGCCACATCTGGAACCCCAGCCTACCGGAAGGTGCTGCTTTGCCAGTAGCAGGCCCTAGATGGAGGAAGTTGGGCACATTTCTAGTCACTTCCACCCATCTGGAGCTTGGCAACTCCTTCTGTCTTTGCCAGAGGAGTTGTCTATGCCAGTAATATTTCTGTAACAGCATATTGTATTATTTGAAGATTAGTAGATCTTTAGAGGGGGGTGGGTCAGGGTCAGTTTGTATAGATAAAGAACCAGTGTGTGTTGTACAAGTGTGTTTTGGGGGGGTCATCTATCCCATGTGAAGCTTATTTTTCTGAATTTTATTGTTTCTACATTTGTGTCCTCCACCACTCCCTTCTTGGCTGACATAGATATGTGTGCCAGATTGTCATCAAGGGTCATACTTCAATAAAAGGTGCTAAGGACAAAAAAATTGTCTCATGTGTTTTGACTTGGCTCATAGAAATCCCTTAATATTCTGCTGAAAGGAATTTGATTACCTATCCATAATCTGTCATAGGTAGCTTTATGATCAGAGACCTACCCACGTTCCTAAACCTTACTCTGACCTCTTAAGGATGATATTGATGCTACAATATTTATTATCCCTAGTAAAATAGCAGGTCTGACAACCTTTTAAGGGGAAGAGCTTTTAGACATCTATTCCAAGAACAACTTGAATAGGGCACAAAGAATTTATGCCAAGTGTTATTTCTCTTATTACCACAAGAATGAAACATGGTATTTTTTAACTTAGAAAAACTCCAGGACCACAAACTCTGTCTTTTGATTCATTGATATATTTCTTCCTCTATGGGTACTTGTATTGCTCCATTTTTCTTTACCATAACAACATACATGAGTCTGTAAATAAAAGAGATCACAATTCTGGTCATAATTCTAGAGGTTCAAAGGCATGGTACTTGGGTCATTTCAGCTCTGGTGAGGACCTAACAGTGGATCACACCACAGTAACAAGAACACATACACGAAGGAAGGACCACATCATGAGACAAAGAGCAAATCAGGGTCAGGCTCATGTTTATATAATTTGCTCTCATGAAAAATGATTCAGGTATCCCATGAAAACTACTTTAATTCCCTATGAGGGTATGCTCCCAATGACTGAAGGATCTCTGACTAGGCCCCTCCTCTAAATATTGCCACACTAAGGATCAAGCTCCAAAAACATGAACCCTTAAGGGACATACTGAAACTATATCCAAACACTAGCATTAAATTAATGACAACATCACAATTAGTATAGCCTAACACTTAGTATTCAACATTTAAGATTCAGCAATAGCAATAATATCAGGTGTAGAACTCAGCAGTATACACAATCCGTTTCTAGAATCTAGCTTGATCAGCAGGAAGGCACCTTGTAGACCTCTTCAAACATTGAGTCTGTCTACTAGTATCCTCTTCTAGCTGAATGTCAAGTCACTCACTTTTACTCTGAGCTCCCTGGAGAGCAAAGGAACTGATGAGCTCTCAAGACAACCACAAAGTTTAAAACTAAATGCATTGTGTGCAGCAACTCTAATGCTAAAAAGCTTATTCATTTCTTATACTCCAGATGTCCAGTATGGTAGAGAGGAAAAAGCCCAACGTTGACATTAGAAGGAGCTATGTTCAAATTGTGGCCCTGTCTAATCTATGAACATGGGTTACTTAATTTCTAAGATAATTTTCTTATCCATAAAAAAGGAACAATAATATCTACATGGTAGAGTTGTTTTAAATTAAAAATAATAAATAAAAGCTACTCGCCATCTACTGAGGAGTTGTTAGATAAGCAGAATCCCAGGCCCTACTCCAAACCTAGTGATAACAGTCTCAATTTTAATTAGATTCTCAGGAGATTTCTTTGCATTATAAGGTTGGGAAACACTGACCTGTCACAAATAAACTCAGTACATCATAACTATTATCCCAGTTTTGATTCTTTCCTTAATCCAGACATGTTCTTGATTTTCTCACATTGCTTACAACTACCTGCCTAAATAAGTTCAGCAAGATTGCACGACACAAGTTAATATATGTCTTAGTCTGTTTTGTGTGGCTATAACAGAACACCTGAGACTGGGGAATTTATAATGAACAAAAACATTTGGGTTCATGATTTTGGGGGCTGGGAAGTCCAAGATCTAGTAGGGTCCAGCATGTGGTGAGTGACTTCTTGCTGTGTGCTGCCATGGCAGAAAGTCAAACAGAGTTAGAAAAAGCAAGAGATTGAAATCACCACTTCAAGCCCTTTTATAATCACTGTTAATCCATTCATGATGACAGGAACGTCATGATCTAAAAGACTTGCATCGGACCCAACCTTCCATCACTGTTGCATTGAGGATTAAGTTGCCAACACACAGCCACACATAAAATCAAATGGCATTAAAAACACAATTCCTGGATTTTCCACCACAAAGAAATGATAAATATTTGAAGTGATGGCTACAGCAGTTACCCTGATCTGATGATTATACATTGTATACAACTTGTTTTAGTCAGCTTTTTCACTGCTGTGACTAAAAGACCTGACAAGAATAACTAGAGGAGGAAAAATTTGTTTGGAGGCACATGGTTTCAGAGTTCTCAGTCCATAGAAGGCAAACTCTATTCTTTGGGGCCCTAGCGGAGGTACAACATTCATGGCAGAAAGGTGTGGCAGTGGAAAGTGGCTCAGGTCATAGCATCCAGAAGCAGCAAGAGAGAGAGACTCTGCTCGTCATGGACAGAATATATACTTCAAAGGCATGCCCCCAGTGACCCACCTCCTCCAGCCACACTAACTGCATACAGTTACCACCTATTTAAGCCCTATAAGGGGATTAATTCACTGATTAGGTCAAGGTTCTCATAACCCAATCATTTCACCTCTAAATTTTCTTGCACTTTCTCACACATGAGCTTTTGGGGGTCACCATAACACATGTTACTGTATACATTACATAGTATACATTATATATGTCACACTGTATCCCATAAATATATACAACTCTTATGTGTCAAAAATAAAATGCAAAGATTAAAAGAAAGCAATTGCATTTGCCATAGCATCAAGAAGAATAAAATACTTAGAAAGAAACGTAAAACTTTTACAGTGGAAACTACAAAATATTGCTGAAAGAAATTAGTTCTCAATAAATGGGAAGGCATCCACGCTGATGGATTGGAAGACTTAATATTGTTAAGATTACAGTCTATCCCTAAGTCATCCATAGATCCAACCCAATATTTAGCAGAATCCCAACTGACTTCTTTGCATAAATTGACAAGCTTATCCTAAAATTCATATGGAAGCGCAAGGGACCCAGAATAGCCAAAACAATCTATAGAAAGTACAGAATTGGAGGGCTCATAGTTCCCAATTTCAAAACTTACTACAAAGCTACAATAATCAAGACAGTGTTGTACAAGCACAAGAATAAAACATAAAGAAATGGATATGAATAGAGAGTCCAGAAATAAACCCTCACATTTATGGTTTGTTAATTTTTGACAAAAGTATCAAGATAATAAAATGGGGAAGGAATATCTTTTGAACAAAATGGTGCTGCAACAACTGGGTATATACATGGGAAAAATGAAGTTGGATCCTTTCCACAGACCGCACACAAAAGCAAACTCAAAATGGATCCATAGACCTAAGTGTAAAAGGTAAAATTACAGAATTTTAAAAAGAAAAAAGAGTAAATCTTCCTGATGTTGAGTTAGGCAATGTTGCATAAGCAACAAAAGGAAATATAAATGAATTGGAGTACATATAAATTTAAAATGTTCATGTTCAAACGATACTATTAAGAAAGTGAGGATGCTACAGCAAAACTCGGGCTTGGGTGAAAGGTTGTCAAACTCATGTATTAGACCCAGCAAAGGCATAGCAACACAATCTAGGGGAATTATAAATATGTAGAGGAGGGCAGAGGAAAGGGGAGAGGTGGAGGGAGGGGCAAAGGAAGGGAATAGGGAGAGATCTAGGGAGACAACAATGTAGCATACTCTTTACCACACCACCCCCAGAACCAAAATACTTGTGCAATCATTTAATTCTGGAAAATTCGCAATCTAAACATTTATATCACTTGTAGGTGAGAAATATAGAAGAATCAAGAAACTGAGACGTGGGAGTAATTCTGGTTTAAGAACAAATGCATACCATATTGTTACTTTATATATATTTATGATCATACAATAACTCAATTCCTTGATCAAAAAATGAAAAAAGAAGCCTTCCTCAAACATTCTACAAAAAAAAGAAAGCGAGAAGATCACATAGTAAAAATATATGTATATCATATATCTAATAATGGACTTGTTTTCAGAATCTATAAAGAGTTCCTACAACTCAATAATGAAAAAGAAAATACCAGTTTAAAAAATGGGTGTTGGTGGAGCTGCAGACTG
>PVKS010051845.1:0-10984 GCA_004027875.1 Aplodontia rufa
GAGAAGGGTAAGATGTAATGCTGATGCCTTTGAAGGAGAAGGGCAACTATGAGTCATGGATGCAGGCAGTCTCCAGGAGCTGGAAAAGGCAAGAAAATGCTTTCTTCTTAAAGCATTTACAAAGGAATGCAGCTTGCACTCTGATATTCATCCCCTGAGAAATGTGCAGGACTTCTGATTTAGATAACTGTAACTTAATTCGTCCTCATTCAATTCACTAAAATTGTGGTGAATTGTTAAGGCAGTAGAGAAAAGTAATGCATTTACCATATGTATCCTTTTGTATCAACTATACATGTTGGTTGGGGCTGGAGCCATGGCTTGGTGGTTACTGCGCTTGACATGCACAAGTACACGGGTTCAAACCCCAGCACCCATGTATACAACTAAGTGTCAGAACAACAAAAGCCATGTGAAAAACTCAATAAAAAAATTGATTCTGTCTGTCTCTCTTTCACTGTCATTCTCTTTTAAAAGAAAAAAACTGTCCATTTAATACAACTATTTCTACATAGAGTTTTACTGATTTATTCTATATCGTTACTTGAATATACCACAACTTAGTTATCACTTTCTTGTTGATGATTGCTTTAATGTTTTCTTTAAATATGGCTATTAAAATCAAGGTACATAAACATGTATTTTGTGTCCATCATGACATGTAAAAGAAAGTACTCTCCTCCATCACCACTTCAGGCTTACATCTGTCAGGAGTTCTGTTTAGCTAAAGTGGAAACACAGCAAAGACTGATGTACTAAACAGGAAAGTAGGAATTTAAGTCAAACATAAGTTAGAAACAAACAACAAGGAGAGACTCAGTCATTGTAAAGCTTTGCAAAAAAGAAAAAAAAAGTGATGATTTTAGTAATCAAGAAACAAAAGTATCTGGGCTGAGTGTATAGCTAAGTGAAGGAGCTCTTGCCTAGAATGGACAAAGTCCTGGGTTCCATCCCCATGAAACCAATCCTCCCTGAAAAAAAAAAGACAATAAAAAATTCACAGGATGGAACTGGAGACTACTATCATACGAAGTGAAATAAATTAGTCCAAAAAAGTCAAAGATTGAATGTTTCCCTGCTATGCAGAAGCTAATCCAAAATAAGGGGAGGGGGGTTAAAAAATAGAAAAAAAAAAGATCAGTGGACTAGACAGAGGAGAATGAAGGAAAGAGAGCAAAGATGGGATAGGCAAAGACTGGGAAAAACCCAACTTTACTTTCCTATGCACATATATGATTATACAAAAGTGAATCTCACATCATGTAGATTTGCAAGACACTCATCTGAAAGAAAAAAAAAACTATAAGTAAATAGCAGAAAGATCAATAAAGTAGAGGGAAGGGAACAAGGGCTGGGAGGAAGGGAGGGGAAGGGAACATACTGGTGACCAAATTAGAACAAATTGTATTCCTTCCTTTCATAATTATGTCAAAATGCATCATATTCTTATACATAACCCAAAAGAACCAATAAAAATACAGAAAGATATAATTCATATTTGAAATAAAATAGTGCAATTTTACACATTAATAATAACAAATGTATCCATGGAAAAATACCTCACAAACATATTCTTTTCAGTAACATAAGACTCACATTTGAAAATCAGTACAATTACCACAATAACAGGAATGTTATTATGTCAAGAGCTATAGAAAAGAACTTGACAAATTCAACAATTTTTCATTTAAAAAAAGCTTAAGAAAGTCAGATTAGAAACTGAGAAGAAGGAGAATTACATAGCTGACCTAAGATCAAGTATTGATTTAACGCTTTTATGAGGTGATGCTGCTACAAAAAGAGCAAAAGACAAGACATTGAATCTAATTGCCCTGTTAACTGGACCTCTTCTGAGTAAAGGGACAAATGATGAGCGTTAGAAAAAATAAGTATATCTTTGAAATACCCTTAGCTGTGCCCCTGGCTAAGAATTTTCCATAGTAAATAGAACATAGGCTCTCTATATGGTATCCACAGGAAGTAATCAAGACAATACAAGCATGAGTTATAAAAGAGTCTCATGCTTTAAATTTCCCAAAACAATCTTAAATGTTTTTTTTAAAGACAGAAGGACTGTGAGAGAGAGAGACAGAGAGAATTAATTTTTATTGAGATTTTGTTGCTTTTTATTGGCTTTTCGTTGCTCTAACACTTAGTTGTGTACATGGAGGCTGGGGTTTGAACCCATGTACTTGTAAGCCACGCAAGCGCTGTAACCGCCAAGCCACCAATCCAGCCCAACAATCTTAAATATTAATATGAAGTGATGAAAGCATATTTGCATCTACATTCGATTCATAAAGTTTACTGAATAAATGTTATGTGTCCATGCATTTCAAAGGCAAATTCCACTTGATTGATGTAGAAATTTTTATCTTATTTATTCTGGCATGCATTCCTTCATGACTTAAACATGAGAGGATGATACAGACCTTAAAAGAATGCATTTCTAACTACAGCCTCCACACATGTATTCCCATCCTCTCCTTCCCCGTTCCCTGATACCTCTTTCTCTCTCTCTCGTCACATAAAAAATATAATCTCCTGTTTATTCCCTTCCAATAAACATTATTTTTCTCCAATTTCACATATTTTAAAATCTAAACTTGCCCTCAACCTAAGTGTGAAAAGCAACAATTCAGGAAATAAATATACTAATAAAACACAAGAAGCAATTCAATTTCACAGTGAGGGATTTACAATGTTAATTAACTTAAATTTCCATAATGTCTGGACTCTCAGAAGCATAACACATAATAGAATTTGTAATTATTCACATATCTAATAAGGATATGATACACTTTTCCTTACACAACTAGGTAAATAGTCATGTTTTATTTCTATTTCTACAGTTTATAATCTTTCAGGTAAAACTTGATTAAATGGGCTGATTTTTTGTTTCAGATACCTTTATATACACTGAACTGAAGTTATGTTTTTTTCTTGCTTTTAATTTACTTCCAAAATCCCAAAATATAAAATGGAGCAATGCGTTCTTAAGGAATTGTTCAGAATAATTTAGTAAACACAAAATATAATTTCATGCTTGTAAGTACTATATAAACAAATAAATGTAAATTTATATTTGACAACAAAATAAACATCAATTATTGTGTTGAGAACTAAGAAGAGGGCACAGAAAGAAAATGGTAAATAATATTAAGTACTAAATGACACGTAGGAAATTAGCTTTTAAAAAACATGAATCTCTCACATCCTAAGGCTCTTGACTTAAGTCAAACCACCACTAAAAATTTTACTTTTCTGCAGCCTTGAGTCTGCTAGTCTTTGTTTTAGAATTCTTACATGTCAGGATCTCTTATATTATTTCTTTTTATTCTCTACAAATGTTTGAGACAAATTCATATTATACCCCTTTCATAGAAGGTAACAAAACCATGGGATAATAAATTTTTGTACTGCTGGACCACATGTTTCAGCTGAAATTCCAGCCTCTGAATATTTTAGACTATTCACCTTTTTCTGTTTTTGCAAATACAAATTTTCTTTGATAAATTTGTAACTAAATTCCAAGTTTATCCTTTTGTTCAAATCATCAACCTCTTTCAGACTATTATTGCTTTTATGTGAAAATGAAGAAAATAAATATCCTGTCCCCCAAGAAGAAATGCAATGGAACAGACTTAATGGTAAAATATCAATTTTGAACTTATGGGCCATAAATACAAACAAACAGCAAATTACTCCTGGCATAAGCCTCGTGACTAAGAACATGGATTCCAATCCTGTCTACACCCTGGTCCTGGCTCTGCAGCTTGCCTCCTGAAGTTCTGTGAGTCATTTAACTTCCTTGGACCATGTGCTTAATGATAGAATTGTAAAACCATAACATTAGTTAATGGTTCTAACCAAAATTAGCAACTACAACAAGATAAGCGGTACATATTGCAGTTATTACTTTATTAGTTTGTTTTATGAAGTGGAAGATAAATAACTTATCAATAAAGAGAAAAAAATCATTGATGAGGTTCAGAATCAGAGGTCTTTGATTCATTTGTGCTGCTCTACGCTATGGGAAAGGAAAAAAATTCCCACAGGTCTGATGTCTGTATATTTGAGAAGAATATAATTTCATAAAGCTCTTCACAGTTACATTCAATAATTTATTTTAAAATGAAGAAAATAATTGATGGTTCTGTATTGTATCTCTTTACTAATTTTGCACAGTTGAAAAGAACTTTGCAAAATTAAAAAGTGTATAAAATGAGTATGTAGTTATGATCAGAATATGATTCCATGCTCACTTTTCTATTTCTTTCCTAATTCAAACATAATCTGATTAAGAGATTTAATATAAAAATTTAGAGGAGGGATATAATCCTCATTAGCATTCATAAAGCTCTGAGAAAACAGCCCCAAAGTGATACTCAATAAGCAAATTATAATGATTGTGATAAAAAGTAATGGGGAATCAAGTTGGTTGATGCTACTCTTAAAACAGAAGCAAAATTATAGATCAATGAATTAAAATTTGCTCAGAGGGAAAAAATGAGGCATCTGTGGATTATTTCAAAAGGAATGATACAAGCTGTTGTCAATATGGCAACTGAATTCAATTCTAATTTTTCACAGTAGTTAAAGGCACTAAGAACACTGACTGAGCAAATACTGCACCATTACTCCTAGGAGAACTACAAGATGAGGTTCCTGTGAGCCTCTGGGCACTGCAGTTCAGTCAGTTGACTAACACAAAAACTTGTTTCTTATCGGTTTATGTTCAAAACCAACTTACTTATTGCATTTTAGTATTTGCCAACATTAAACTCTCTTCCAACATCACTGGTTTAACCCGTGTCTAAACAAACTTAGATATTTTCTCTGCAAAGTGCATCACGCTCTATACTTAAGAACATAAGAAAGCACTTCAGCTCTGCACTTAGAGACCATTGCAAACAATACAGCTACCCAAAATGTACACAAGTGTGAAATTATTGCATTAAATAAATTTCAAAGGTTATTTTTTTTTTACGGAAGAACTAAAACAAGATGGACTTCTGCCTTGTTCAAGCTCAACTGGAAATGTCACTTTAGATAATTGAAATGATTTTGCATTATGCATATTCACTAAAGATGAAAAGTGCTGTGTGTACCCATTTTGGTGCTATAAAAACATCTTGTAAGTAGATGACTTGTAAATTCAACAATTTCAATTAAGGAGGACCAACTATACTTTGTGTCATGCTTCTGTTTATGATCTCAAAGATGTCCTTACGCTTCGGTTTGTTTTCTGGCTTTTTTTTCAAACACGTCTAACCATTATACATAACCATGAAGTTAAGCCAAAAATATTTATTATCCTTATGAACCACTTCTATCCAGGTCTTCAGATTTGTTACTTTGCAAGTTGTACCACGATGAGCATCAACTCTCATCCAGCAATTTGTCTCCATTAACCCCTTTGAATTTCAGACCGTGGAACTGATTTCTGTTGGATACATTTTTGATTTGGCCACCAGAACTTAAACTGCATCCAGATAATGATGTCCCAGAATGCATAGTCCTTTTATATGTGTTCCATTCAGTAAACAAAAGGAAAGATTTACAAGATGCTCATTAGAAATATTTAATTCATATGTTTCTCTAGTTACTCATACCTTATATTTTTTCCTACATAATGTATTTTAACTTTCAGCTTTATCATGTGAATCTAGACAATAAATGAATTGGACTTTGGCATTGTGTTTGTCTTCTCCCTGCTTTCTTGAACTTGAAAATTCTTGTGTTTTGCTACCAAGAAAAAATATACACAAACTTATATGACCACTGAGAATTTCATAAGGACATTATATTTATTCAATTTCTGTTATGCTAGTTGTAGTTATTGATTGGTAAGTTTAAGCAAAAGCCTGTAGACTGTAATATTAATGGAAGCAACAGTATGATTTGATGGTTCGCTTTGTGTCTCAAATAAAAGGAGACAAAAATCCTAAATCTCTGTTAAAAGTTCTGAAAATAATTATCAACCTTATAAAAATGATACTTTCATCATTAATGTTGTGGTATCTAAATACATATTTTAAAAAATAGAAAGGTTTACCTATTTCCAGGTATTGAGGTTATTTACATGTTACAGAATCTGTATACCTTTTTATATTTCAGATTTAGAGATAAAATCCTACTGAAATGAACTTTATGTTATGACATATGTGTATGAATAAAAATGTTGGTATGCAATTGACCCAGATCAATCAAATGAAAACCCTATCGATCAACAAGATGTGGTCAGTGGGTCTAATCTGTTTTTGCATGACGTTTCTACGAAAATGGTTAGTGCTATGGTTTAAGTATGGATTTTCCTTCTAAAACCACCTTGAAACTTGATGGCTATTATGGCATTGTTGGGAGGTGGAGCCCATAAGAGATGATATTTCCCTCTGACTCTTGTGGGAGGGGACTAATCACTATGAATATTCATTGTAACAAAGCAAGACTATCCCTTCCATTTTGTCTTTTTTGTGTGTGTTCACTTGCCCTTCTGCTTGCCACCGCTTTGGGACATAGCACAAAACCCTCTCTCCATGTGATCTCCCACTTTGCCCTTTAAACCTCAAGAAGGATGAGCTAAATTAATTACCAAGTGTCAAGTTCTTAGTTACAGCATAAAAAAAATGGACAAAGAAATTTGTAAAAATCAAAGTCAGGGTATTTTTTTTTTTGGCATGAAAAAGTGTATGACTCAAATCTCACTATTCATAGATAAAAGTTTATTTGAACCCAGCCACATCCACTTGAAAACCTTTTAGTGCTTCCCTACTATGTAGATGGAATTGAGTAGATTCAACAGAGATTATGCCCTCCCTAAAAATTATTATTTGGTATCTCATGAAAAAAGTTTTGTGATCCCTAAAAATAATAATTTCTGTGCTCTGCTGCTGGTTTCTTTTGATAAATCTAGTAAACATATATAGTAGAGTGAATTTCTGAATTCTTAGTGGCCTATTCTACTTGGACTATCCTTATAAAAAAAAGTATCCCACATTAAGCACTGTAAAATGATAACTTATCTTGAAACATCAAAGAGTACATTATTTGATTTTGTCAGACAAGGCTATTTTTGGCTCCTGTGGATATTTTGCATTTTATATGCAAATTGTTCACAAATTTAAAAGATCATTTTGACATCTACTATGTGTCCAGCATTCTTTTAATTTCTAGGAACACGACACTGAAAAAATCATGACAAACCTCATGGAATTTAGAGTCTAGTAACAAGGTGTTATATACTTTATTAAGCCCAACTGCAAATCCAAATTTCATGCTTCTAAATTCATATTAAATATGACCAAGCAAAAGTTTTTTTTAAAAAAATAATCCTTTCTAGGAAAAAACACTTATTTATGTAGGTAATTCAATTTTCTATGAAAGAATCATCTTCCTTTTAGTCCTCTGAGGGATTTATACTCTCTAAACTTTCATGTCTCTTCTCTTGCTTCTCAGGTCTTAACATCATATGGTAAGGGGAAACCATACATATGATAAGGGGTGTCCATTTCAAACAAGAGACCAAAAGAATAACAGGTAGTCTCTGTCTTGTTAAAATGCATATACGTTATGGCAACCATGGTTTAGTTTAAGTTTCATTTCAAATAGCACAGTTCAAATTGCAGTTATCACAGAACAGTAACTGAGTAATTATATGAAATATAAATTGCTGCCAAATCTTCAGTCTACTATAAAATAACATGTGCATCAAAATCCCACTATGACACTTTTTTAAGTCTATGGGGATTTTTCACTATGCACCCGTTATTCAGTTTATACATAACAGCAAAGCACGAAGTATCATTGCTTCTTTGTCTTACAGTGAAGACATGTGATATTTTATGGAAATGGATAAAGGAAAAAAATAAGTTTCTAATAGATATAAAAGTCTGTCAAAGAAAAAAAAAGCAGACATGTCCAATGTGAAATTAGAATTCAACATAAACGAAGATAGTGAGTAAATAACTGACCATGGGAATATAGACATTGACTTCCTTTGAAACAATCTTGCTTTGCAGTCACAGATAATCAAAGTGAACTTGTTGACCTAAAACAAAAAATTACTTCTAATAGAAATGATAAAGATATCTCAGAAGAAATGATGCATGCAGAAACATGTAACATCACAGGAATTTTTAGAAATATTTAACAAAATTTAAAGTACAAATGATAAAAATCTTTGAAGTTCATTAAAACATTAAAAATAGTATGGCAATTCCTAGAAAAGATGTTCACTCTTTCTGGTAAGTTTTATGATAAGTAGTAGGCAAGCACTTCTGAACAAACAAGCAACAATGAAGCAGGACATTTAATTTTTAACATTTTGGATGTATTGACATGTGAAATTATGAATTTGGTCTTTGTCTTCAGTTTTGGCACATGGTTTCTAAAATCTTTGGAATTTCCTGAGTGATTGGAGTGCACCATCATTATTTATAAGGAGCCCTTTTCTATCAACTTGAGTTTATGTTAGAAAGGAGAGTTTGGGAGGGACCCGTAGAAAACCTCAAGATGGGGTAGGTCAACAGAGAGATAAACTGAGTATGGGAACTTTCAGAGTCCTCCACTGATCTCCAGGAAAGGGACATGGGGCTGCAAATTGAACTCTTTAAGAGCTTGAACAACAAGATTTGAAACTCAGAGAACTTCTGTATTGGTGAACACATCAAAGTGCTGGGAGGGGGACCTGCCTGCAAATAGCATGGAATTTCTCCTCCCTCCATACCCTACCCTAGGGCTGTTTCTAAATTACGTCATTTAGAGTAAACTGGTAAACTTGGTAAAATGTTCTCCTATGCTTTGTGAGTCCTTCTAGAACCTGCTGAACCTAAAGAAAGGATAGTGGGAGAATCTGAATTCATAGCCAGCTATGAAAATTACAGTGGTTCTTGAAGCTTGTGACTGGAGTCAAAAGGGTACAGTTTTTTAGTACAGAGACATAACCATATTAATTGCCACAAAATAACTATTTGCATGTAATCACTGGAAAAAACCCAGAGTTTGGTTACTACATTGTGCTAAAAGAGTGATATCTCATCAAAATATGTCAGTTTTAGGCAAGCCCATTGATATTGTGTTAGTCAGCTTTTTGTTACTGTGACCAAAACACTTTACAAGAACAATTAAGGAAAAAAATGTGTTTTGGGAATCAGTTTCAGAGTTTCACTTATGGTCAGCCAACTCCATTACTGTGGGCCTCAGTCATACCCCATCTCCCTACAGGTACAACCTAGTAACACAAACCATCTAATGCATTAATTCACCGATGAGGCTAAAGCTCTGATAATATAATCATTGTGTAAAAGTCCCACATCTGACCCTTACTATGTGGGGAACCATGCTTTCACACTTGAATTTTCCATGGAACATTAAACATCTAAGCCATTACAGTTAAGAACAGACAACTTGAGATATCTTTGTTAGGAGTGGGATATTGCTGGGAATTACAGGAAAATCACTATATTATCTAAATAGATGCACAAGCTCTCATCACTCACCCCTTAGGTACTGAATAGTTGTAGGAACTAGGAAATGATGGGCATATGTTCAAATAATATAAATTTACATATTATACAACAGAGATTTTTCTTTTCAGTTACTGTATAGCAATTATTTCCTATTAAATGATATTAAAGTACACCTGAAAGAATCAAAGTGGTCATGAGTTCACCATTAAAGCCTAATTCCAGAACTTAATGATTTTACCACCTCCTATTGAAGATCTTCCATAAAGTGATAATAAAATAAAATAAATATATTAGATATGTAAATTAACAGAAAATTTACACCACTTTGAAGGGAAACAATTGCACAAAGGAGAGAGAATCCAACAGAGGATATTAGATTCACCCATTATAACAACTAGTATAAAGATTCTTCTTGCTTGTCAGAAATTTCTCTTCAATATAATAGTTACTGAGACAGTTACAAATACTGAGCATGAGAAGAAGAAATGTGTGACCATGATAGTAACTAGAACAATTGTGAGAAAGTTGCCAGATTTGCTTTGGGATACTTAAATGTGTAATGCCGGCTTATTAAGAACCACAGTAACAGGGCTGCCTTAAAACAGCCTGTCCTGAGATCTATATTGTCAACTTGAAGGAATTTAAGGTAATAGTGAAAAGTCTTCATGTCTTTTGGAATGGATTCTGACTGCTATGACAGAGCTTCAATCCTTTATGTGAAGCTCACATGGGAAATTGTGAAGGAAACTGGCTTGCAGGCTCTTACTGCTCTGGATGGGATTTGCAGTATTAATAAAAGTCACCCTCTAAAGAATGAGAAAATGACCCAAGAAATCGAGATAATTTCTTGTGATTAAAAGCAAAAGATCCCTTAAAAATGAAAAATGAAAAAAAAATGTTTCTATTTAAAAGTTGAAAACTGGGGGCTGGAGCGTTGGCTCAGCGGTTACGATGCTTGCCTGGCATGCACGAGTACGCGAGTTCAAACCCCAGCACCACGTACACAACAAAGTGTCAGAGGAATGAAAGACAGGTAAAAAATTAAATAAAATTGATTCTTTCACTCTCTCTCATTCACTCACTGTCCCTCTCTCTTTAAAAAAAAAGTTGAAAACTTAAGATATATCTTTTTGACAACTGGAAACATACTACACAAGATCAAAGCACATTGCTCAAAGATTGACTGTGTAGGAATGAACCAATCCCAAATCAGCCA
Organism: Aplodontia rufa; assembly: GCA_004027875.1. Lineage (NCBI taxonomy): Eukaryota > Metazoa > Chordata > Mammalia > Rodentia > Aplodontiidae > Aplodontia > Aplodontia rufa. Next base: position 10,687 of record PVKS010051845.1, read on the forward strand.
GAGGACTCAACTCCCACAATCCAGCTAGAAAGCAATATGCCTACAGCTCATAAATGAATAAATTCCCAAACTTATATTAATGGACCCAACACATGATACAGAACATTGGATGAGATAGAAATATTGGAAGATGGTTTGGTTAGGCTGTAAATTTCTGCCACTCTACTCTAAACATGACTCATAACCAAAGTTATGTTTAATGGAAAGAAGTAACCCTGCCTAGTGTCTTCTGATTCCTTCTCCCTCTTCATAACCTGCCATGTAATCCCCTTCACTTTGGTTCTTAGCTTTTTGGCTT
>PVKS010051846.1:0-10978 GCA_004027875.1 Aplodontia rufa
TCCTTAATATATTATAACTTAGAATCACTGTTGGGTTCTAATGGGAGAATTATATAATAATCATATACTCTTGTAAGAAAATGGTATTTCATTGTTTAATGTACTGGTACTCTTAAAATAGTATTAATTTTAGCCATAAATATTAAATAATCTCACAAATTTTTCGCTTAAGTTTTAAATTGCTTAGTTTCAGATATAATAAATTATTTTCAATACATATATTTTATAGGTAACAAATAACAGTTTTGATATTTTTTTAAAATATTCAAAACTAAGAAAATATTTGCCAATTCTTTAAGTTACAAACTAAGTGTATTCTTAAATTAAATGTATATATTGTAGCTTGTTTGGTAAGGCAGAGATAAATTAAGTAAATATTATATGTAAGGAGAATTGTGAATGAATTAATTATAGAATTCTATTCATTTTATGAAAAATATGTCACTGAAATATTTTCTAGCAGAAACATCTTTTGAAAATTCAAATGTATATAGAATAATTACATAATTTTTATTATTTCCTCCCTCAAAATTTAGTTTTTGCCTTTTAGTATGATCAATAGGAGATTACAATAACCAAAGAAAAAAATCTCTGATCAAAAAACATCAATAATTATTCTACATATTACAACACCACATTCACTTTCTAGGAAATTTGTGTTTTATTTTGTATTGTTTTTAATTTTTTTTGTTTTAAAGAGAAAGACAGCGTGAGAGAAAAAGAGACAGAGAGAAACAATTTTTATTTAGTTTTTCATGTATCTTTCGGTGCTCTGACATTTAGTTGTGCATGTGGTGCTGGTGTTTGAGCTTGGGTACTCACACACGCTGGGCAAGCTCCATAAGTGCCAAGCACCATTCCAGCCCAGGAAATTTGTTTTTATTTTTTTTATTTTTATTCAATTTTTTATTCATTAAACACAGTCTTACAATTAGGAGGGATTCATCATCAAACAATCAAGAACAAATGTGTTATGACAGAACAAGCCAAGGCTGATGCCATTCCATGGTTTCCCCCATTGGGTTACCCATGGTTCCATGTTTCCCCCTACTTAAACTCCAAGTTGATTGGACTTCCCATGGAAGTTGGAGGTTCCCCTCTGATTAGATTCCCCCATACTCCCTCCCTCCTGTCTCCTTGATATCCTTCCTTTTGCTTTCCCCTTCCCTGCCCCTCTCCTTATATCCACCAGCATGCTAGGCAAGGTTCCCCAGATCATGTAAAAATCCATATATATTGAGGTAATTATGTTAGCCATCTATCATATTGTTTCCAATTTTATTCTAGCTTCCACAAATGAGAGAAAACAATCAGCCCTTCAGTCTCTGAGTTTGGGATACTTCACTTAGTCAAATTTTTTCCATCTTCATCCACTTGACTGCAAATGCCATAATACCGTTTTCTCTAAGAACTGAGTAGTATTCTATTGTATGTATGTACCAAAGTTTTTGAATCAACTCATTAAGTGAGGGGCATCTGGGTTGGTTCCAAAATTTAGCTATAGTAAATTGAGTTGCTAAAAACATTGATGAAGCTGTATCTGTATAATAAGCCAATACTAGCTCTTTTGGGAAGATACTTAGGAGTGGAATAGCTGGGTCATATGGTGGTTCCAGCCCTAATTTTTTGAGGAGTCTCCACACTGCTTTCCAGAGTGGCTGCACTAGTTTGCAGTCCTGCCAGCAATGTAACAGTGTTTCTCTTTTCCAGCATTCCCTCCAGCATCTGTCATTATTCATATTCTTCATTTTTGCCACTCTAACCAGAGTGAGGTGGAATCTCTGAAGTTTTGATTTGCATTTATCTTATTGCTAGTGATGTAGAGCATTTTCTCATATGTTTATGGGCTTTTTGGACTTCTTCCATTAAAAAGGTTTTTTTTAAGTCACATAGCCCATTTATTAATGGATTATTTGTGTGTTTGGTATCTCGTTTTTTAAGTTCTTTGTATATTCTGGATGTTAGCCCTCTGTCCAACGTGCAGCAGGCAAAGATTTTCTACCATTTTGTAGGTTCTCTCTTGAGACTCTTGACTAAATCTTTAGCTGTACGAAAGCCTTCTAGTTTGTGACCCATTCATTTATTCTTGAATTTAATGCTTGCACCATGAGAGTCTTGTTAAGGAAGGCAGTGCCAACCCCTATATCATGTAATGTTTATCCTACTTCTCTTTCAAGCAATTGTTAAATTACTGGTTTAAAATTCGGATCTTTGAACCATTTTGATTTAATTTTTGTGCAGGGTGAAAGGTAAGGATCCAATTTCAGTTGTCTACATATGGCTGTCCAATTTGTCCAACACCATTTGTTGAACAGGCTATCATTCTTCCACACCATGCTTTTGCCCCCATTATCAAATATAAGATAGTTAAAAGTATGAGGATTCATCTCAGAATCCTCTATTCTATTCCATTAGTCTTCAATTCTGTTTTACAAATACCATGTTTTTGTTACTATTGCCCTATTGTATAATTTCAGGTCAGGAATTGATATACCACTTGCTTCCTCCTTCTTGCTGAGTAATGTTTTGGCTATTCTGGGTCTTCTGTTATTCCATATGAATTTGAGTATTGCTTTTTCTACATCCGTGAAGAATTACATTGGTATCTTGATGGGGATTGCATTAAATCTGTCTAGGGCCTTGGGTAGAATGGCCATTTTGATGATATTGACTCTACCTAACCATTAAAATGGACTATTTTCTCATCTACTCAGATTCTTCTGCAATTTCTTTTTTAAAAGTTCGATAGTTTTTGTTATAATGGTCTTTAACATCCTTTGTAAGATTTATGCCCAAGTTTTTTTATTTTTTTGGAGGAGATGGTTAATAGGACAGATTTCCTGATTTATTCTTCAGCAGACTTGTTGCTCTCGAGTATAGGAAAGCTAATGATTTATTGGTGTTGAACTTATAGCCAGCCAGTTTGCTGAAATCATTTATAAGCTTAGAAATCTTCTGGTCGAGCTTATTGGGTCTTCTAGGTAGAGGATCATGTCATCAGCAAATAGAGACAACATGACTTCCTCTTTTTCTATTCAAATTCCTTTGATTTCCTTGTCTTTTCTGGTAGCTCTGGCAAGGGTTTCAAGGGCTAAATTGAATAAGAGTGGTGAAAGTGGACAACCTTGTCTTGTTCCTGAATTCAGTGAAAATGCTTTCAGTCTTTCTCCATTGAGCATAATGTTTGCTAAGGGTCTTTCATAAATTAATCTGAAATAGTTAAAATATCTTCCCTTGATCCCTGTACTCTCCAGGGTTATGAGCATAAAAGGATGTTGAATTTTATCAAAGGCCTTTTCTGCATCAATTGAGATGATTATATGATTTTTCTTTTTAATTCTGTTTAAGTAATTAATTACATTTGTTGATTTGTGAATGTTGAACCAGCCCTGTTTTCCTAGAATGAAGCCCACTTGATGGATGTATTATCTTTTTAATGTACTTTTGGATCCAATTAGCTAGAATTTTATTAAAGAATTTTGCATCTATGTTCATCAGGGAAATTGGTCTGTATTTTGCTTGATGTCTGTTGGATTTTGGTATCATTGTTATATTTGCTTCATAAAAAGTATTTGGGAGTGCTCTGACGCTTTCAATTTCATCAAAAAGCTTATAGAGGATCTATGTTAATTGTTCTGTAAAAATTTGATAGAATTCTGCTGTGAATCCATCAGGTCCAGGGATTTTCTTTTTTGGAAGGCCTTTGATTGTTGCTTCAATTTCGGTACCTGAGATAGGTTGGTTTAGATTTCCCATGTCTTCCAGGGTTAATCTGGGGGTGTCGTATGTGACCAAATACCTGTACATATCTTCCAGATTATCAAACTTGACAGAGTATACATTTTCTAAGTAAGATCTAATATCTTTTGGATTTTGGTTGAGTCTGTAGTGATATCTCCATTTTCATTTTTGATTTTGTTGATTTGCTTCACTTCATTCTTCCTTTTGGTGAGGTTGACAAGGGGTCTGTTGATCTTATTTATTTTTTTAAAGAACCAAATCTTTGTTTTATTGATAATTTGTATTTCTTTTTTTGTTTTCAATTTTGTTGATTTAAGCTTTGATTTTAGTGATTTCCTGTCTTCTATTGGCTTTTGGATTGGACTGCTCCTTTTTTTGCAAGAGTTTCAGTTGGAATAAAAGACTATTTATTTGGTCTCTTTCCTGATTTTTGATGTATGAACTCAGAGCTATAAATTTACCTCTTAAGAATGCTTTCATATTGTCCCAGAGATTTCAATGTGTTATTTCATCATTGTCATTCAATTCCAAGAATTTCTTGATTTCTGATCTCATTTGGTATTTTATCCATTCTTTATTAAGAGTTTATTCACTTTCCAAGTATTTAAGTAGTTTCTTGTTTTTTTCTTGTAATTGATTGCTAAGATAATGAAATTGTGGTCTGACAGGATACATGGGACTATATCAGCTTTTTTGTATTTCTTTAGGTTAGCTCTGTGCACTAGGATGTGGTCTAATTTTGAGAAGGATCTATGAGCGGCTGAGAAGAAGGTAAATGCAGCCAATTTAGGATGGAATATTCTGTAGTTGTCTGTTAAGCCCAATTGATTAATAGAGTTGTTCAGATTGGAGATATCTTTGTTGATTTTTTGTTTTGATGATCTGTCCAATGTTGATAATGGTGTATTGAAATCCCCAGTATTATTTTGTTGAGATGAATGAGGGGTTTAATGTCCTTGATTATTTTTTCCATATATTTGGGGGAGTTGTAATTGGGCACATAAATGTTAATTATCATATTATTTTCTTGGTGAATTGTCCCTTTTGGTATGATGTAGTGTTGATCTTTGTCCTTTCTTAGTAGTTTTGGATTAAAATTAACTTTATCAGATACTAGGATCACCATACCAGCTTGCTTTCTTGTGCCACAGGCCTTGTAGACATGTTACTAACCTTTCACCTTCAGTCTGTATCTATTTTTGATTGTGAGGTGTTCCTCCTGTAGACAACATATTGTTGAATTTTATTTTTTGGTCCAGTAAGCCAAGCTGTGTCTAATTGAGGCATTGAGACCATTCACATTCAGAGTCAGAATAGATATGGGAATCTGAGTCCCAAACTTTGTGATTGTTGCTGTGTTTTGTGCCATCTTGGATTTCTTTTGGTGTGTATTGTGGTTATAGACACCCTCTTGTTTAAGGGTTTAGGGAATTATTAGCATATTCTTCTGAATGAAGTATGTCCTTGAGAATATTCTATAATGCAGAATTTATGTTCATGTATCTTGCTTGCTTGAATTTATCATTGAAGTATTTAATTTCCCCATCACATTTAAAGATGAGTTTTTCAGGATATATCATCTTTGGTTGAAAATTGTTTTCTTTCAAGGTTTAAAAAATATTGTTTCGAGCTCTTCTTGCTTTCATTGTGTGATCTGAATAATACATACTGATTCTAATTAATCTGCCTCTGAACATTATTTGGGGCTTCTCCTTAGCTGCTTTTAGAATTTTCTCTTTAGTTTCTCTGTTAATCATTTTATATATGTTATGTCTTGGTGAATTTCTCATTTGGTTGGGTCTGCTTGGTGTCCTATAGAAATCTTGGATTTGGTATTTTGGGTCAATACTGATATGAGGAAAGTTCTTGATAATTTCACTTAGTATGTTCTTAATGCCCTCTGTTTGTTGTTTGATGTTTTCTTCCAGCCCAAATACTCTTAGGTTATTTCTTCTCATCTCATCAAATATTACTTAGAAGTTCTGGTCATGCTTGAAAAGTTTCTTTTCTTGTCTGTCCTCCTTGAACTCAACATTGCTCAACCTTTCTTTGTTATCTGGTGTACATTCTTTGAGAACTGAGGTTCTATTCTGTGTTGAGTTAACTCTAGTGTTAGTATTTCCTAGTGAGGATTTGATTTTGTTGACAATATTTTTCAATTCTGATAGCTCTGCTACATCTCTCTTCAGGATGTCTATAAATATGGTCTTTCATCTCATGGAATTGTTCTTTTATTTCCTTATAAAAGTTGTCTCTCATCACTTGAAATTGATCTCTGATCTCTTTCCTTAGTTCTTCTTTCAACTCCTTGATTGAATTACTAATCATAATGTTGATATATTTTTCTAGGTTTTCATCTAGAACTCTGACCATGGAGTCCTTGGATGGCGAACTGTGAGGTTGAGGATGGCAGCTATTTCCCCTTTTCCTCATTTTCAGATACAGTGGTTGTGGTTTGAATACCAACAATGAGAATTACTCTTGTAAGGGTTATTGGAGCTTCTTATGCCTTTCCTTCATTGGGCTGAGGTGCTGCTTGGGAAGCACAGATCAACAGCTGCCAGTCCGGTCAATGAAGAATTGTGTGCATATACTAGACAATTTCGACCAAAACAGTTGTAATGGTGATTAGCACATATAAGCTCAGTTTTCTTCCATGAGAGTTCTCACAATTTGTTAAGATAACCAGCAAATACCCATTTTGAAGAATAATTTTCTCTTCAGTTAGCAGGGCCTCTGTACATGGGGGGGAAGTACAATCTAGAAATCCCAGGAAGTGAGGTAGGGAGGTAGTGTTGAATTCATGACTTAGAATAAAGAATTAGAAGTTGTTAGCGTGGAGTCAGCTATTCAATTAGGAATGAGGAAAACACAGAAATGGTATGTGAGTGGGGTAAGGCTTTGAGTGAGGAAGGGAGAGAACAGCATTTAGTTTAGGAATTGACAGAGTACAGGGAAGAAGAGGTTAGTATGAGGTGTGATTCTCTTCAACCCAAGGGGACTGAGAGCTAGTTTGCTACCTTGACCAATTGTGGACAGTGAGAAAGTGAAGGAGGTATAGGATTTGCTACAGAAAGAAAAAGAACAAGAAAGAAAGACAAAAAAAGAAAAGAAAAGAATAAAATTAAAAATTAAAAAAAGGAAAAAATAAACAGACCCTAGGGGAAGCAAAGATAACTGTGGAAAAATATAGGATGGGTACAAGATTAACAAGATTTAAACGATCAATAAGATTTGGGTGATTGCATAAGGACAGAAGCTCACACAGGTAAATTATGCAGGTCAGGCACAATATACTTCAAATACTAAATGTACTGACCAGAATCCTTCTTCTTAGGATGCAGGACAAGGATAGACAGGATAGACAAGAAGGAAGAAGAGAGAAGCTGGAGGGAAAAGAATAAAATATGAAATGAATGAACAAAGACAAAAACTAAAACAAAAACAAAAGGAGAGAGAAAAAAAACCCAGAAAACAAAAGAATAGGGAAACAAAAATAGCTAATATTTGTATATATTTCTGAACCAAGCAACTTTTCCATTTATTGCACCAATACACATGGAGAACAGGAGGAAAATGAAGAAAGAAAAAAAATGAAAAGAAAAAAAATATATATACAAAATAAGATTAAAAAATAAAAAATTATTAATGGAAACTTGGAACTATATAGTCTGTAAGAACATCTCTGAGCCCTTTGGGAGGAGATCTTCACTGTCCATTTGGGTTTTGATATCAAGGTCTCTTAATCTGTGATTATATGATCTCATGAAGAGGACTGGGATGTCCTCCGTCTCTTGGGATTTCTAGGAGGGGATTCCAGTGAAGGGTTTGATTCTGGAATGCCCTGACCTTTGCCAGCCTCCCATTCAAAAGTCTTAAGGCTTTATGAGCTTAATGAGCAGGGGTATGAGATGGTTTCTATTCCTCCTCTGCTGGAAGTTGCAGACACTGTCTTCAATGACAGAGGACTCAGAGCCTTTAACTTGTCACATGATCCTTCTAACTGGGGTGGGGGTGGCCAGGGCTGAGAAATGTTCCTCTTTCTCCACAAACCCAAATACCCCTCAGCAAGGTGGAGACTGGACCTGACCAAAGCCTTCTCTTCCCGGTTCAGTCTGTGGTCAGTGACTGTCTCCTGCTGTATCTTTCAGAGCCTGCTCTGAAGTCCCAGAGAGTGCCAACCCTGAATGTGGCTGCCTCCTGGAGCTTAAATGGTGGCTTGGCTCTCCTGCTGGGCAGCCTGCTCCTCTAGGCACCTCTGTGAGTAGCTTCCAGACACTATTCTCACCAGACACATAGTATGTGCTGGATGGGTGTCTGCAAATCCACTCACTGATGCTCTGCTTTTAGAAAGCATGGGTTCCCAGCAGCAATCTGGTCACCAGCTATTTTAGACTCCTCCCTGACTCACGGAAGAATGTATACACAGGCTTCAAAGGTGCTGCGTCCCTGCCAGGTCAGGAAAAAAAATCCCTCTTTTTCTCCACCTGCTTCTCCCAGGTCTCTGCTTCTCCAAAAAACTGTGCATATTAGCACCAGGATTTCATGAAGATAGTCCCCAAAACTCACCTTGAAATACTGGAGATGAACTGGGATTTTCCCATTCAGTCTCAGAGCCTCAGGAAAAGCCACCTCCCTTCAGCTCTCCCTCTTCTGGAAAGCGATTATGGTTTCTTGCCTTTGCTTTCTCTCACTTCCAACTTCAAAGCTTTATTGAATTCATTGCTTTATCTTTGATGAAATTCCAGCTGACTCATACCCTTCTAAGAGTCAAGACATATCTATTCTGAAGCCATCCCTAGTCAGCCATCCCTGGCTGTTCCCAACATTCAGGAAATTTGTTTTTAATCCACATGGAGCAACCGGTATTCTAGAACAACGTATGCCAAACTGCGCTAAATATGTGGCTGTATGTATTCTTTTATTTTCATAATGTATTACAATTTATCACATCAAATGCTGAAAAAAGAAATAAATTAACTGTTAAAATCATTCATTTGGAGGCTGGAGTAGGGGCTCTGTGATTGGAGCATTTAACTGGCAAGTACAAAGACCTCAATTCAAACCCCAGCACCACATATACAACCAAGTGTTGGAGAAACAAAGGCCAGATGGAAAAATAAATAAAATTTATTCTCTTTGTCTCTCTCTCTCTCTCTCTCTTTCTTTATCTCTCTTTAACAGAAAAGGATTCATTTGCAAACCACCAATAACATAAACAATATCAAATGAGTCAATGGTTTGTTATTTTGGTCATTTTTATGCTTGTTTTCTCATTGTTCAGGAACAGAATTAACTACCTCATCACTGTATTAGATTGCATTACATTAGGGTATTTGTATATGGTTTTTCTTTACAATATGTCTTGTTCTTATGTAACGGCAAATGGCAAAATAAAACCCCATAGAAATAGTCAATTTTATTTTTTCAAAATAGACACTATTTTGCTCAATTATACCAGGAGATAACAAATTGTAAATTAGATGAAATATAATTGAATAGATTGGAATGAAGCTTATTTCTTCAAAATTAGCTCAAGAGGAGGTTTAAAATAACCCAGGATTTTGGATCAAGATACTGTGTAGTGAGATCCAATCAAACTACAGTCAAATGCCTTTAAGTCCATTTTTGATGACAAAAATGCAGCCAAATATTTTGCTAGGAATATATTCTTTCACCTTATCAGAAGACTGAGATACTATTCCTTTCTCTTCACTGAGTATGAATAGATATTTTTTGAAAAGTTGTGCAACAACAAGGCTTTTTAAAGTACCAGACTCTGAAAATCTAAGTCAGAAGTATAAATATGGAAATAGAACTACAGATTTGCTAAAGAAAAAGGTGATGCCTTGTGTGAAATCCTTGAGGACATAAAAAGATGCTGGTATGTGTTTAATACATGGTTACTGATAGTAAAAGAGTGCTATTTTTCCTGAGTCTTTGTGAGCATGTTGTAGAGGTGAGAAGATGGCCACAGGAAGTGTAGAGATGGAGCTGGTTCACATTTGGTGCCATATTATTCAATACAAATTTAAAGGAGACACATGAGGCACATTCCTGCAGCAACTCATTATTTTCTAGTTAAATTATCTAGCTACAAAATCCTCAACTATATTTAGTCAGCTTTTCCACTGCTGTGACTAAAGGACCTAAGAAGAACAATTTTAAGAGGAAAATTTTATTTAGGGACTCTGGGTTAATGAGGTCTTAGTCCACAGAAAGCTGGCTCCTTTTCTTGTGCTCAAAGTAAGGCAGAATGTCATGGTGGAAGAGCGTGGCAGAGAGAACCAGCTGAAGGCATGGCCAGGAAGCGGAGACTCCACTCATGAGATACAAAATATTTACCCCAAAGACATACCCCCAGTGACCCACCTCCGCTGGCCACACTCAACTCACCTTCAGTTTCCACTCAGTTAATACCATCAGAGGACAAATCTACTGATTGGGTTAAGGCTCTTATAATCCAGTCTTTTTGCCTCAGCCTTCACATTGTTTCAGGTATTGAGATTTGCAGGGACATCATTGATCTAAACCATAACAGATAACATTTACCACAGAATGTAATTGTAGAAATTCAAATAAGCAATAAAAGAAAATACTTGGGAAAATGGCAGACACAAAGAAGGCATCTAGTAATTTATTTCCATTTTGATTCTTATTTTTCTCCTGCTTTTATTTTCCTTTGTACAATAAGTGGTAGTCAAATAATCAAAATATTAGATCCCCAACAGCCCAATTGATAAATGGGCCAAAGAGCTAAATAGAAACTTCTTACCAGAAGACATTGATCAAGCCAATGAATACATGAGAAAGTGTTCTAAATCTCTAGTAATCAGAGAAATGCAAATGAAAACCACATTAAGATATCACCTTACGCCAGTCTGAATGGCAAAGATGAAGAAAATAAACAAGAATAGATGCTGGAGGGGCTGTGGAGAGTTAGGCACACTAACACACTGTTGGTGGAGCTGCAGACCGGTACAGCCCCTCTGGAAAGCAGTGTGGAGAATCCTCATAAAACTAGGGATGAGTCCACCGTATGACCCTGCTATTCCACTCCTGGGTATCTTTCCAGGGGATTTAGAATCAGCACATTATAGTGACACAGCAATATCTATGTTCATAGCAGCACAATTTACTATTGCTAGGCTATGGAAACAACCCAGATGTCCCTCACTGGATGAATGGATCCAAAAACTGTGGTACATTTATACCATGGAATATTACACAGCAATTA
>PVKS010051847.1:0-10978 GCA_004027875.1 Aplodontia rufa
CACAGAATAGCCAAAGCAATCCACAGCAAGAATACGGATGGTGGATACATCACAAGATCTAATCTCAAATTATACTACAAAGCTATAGCAATAAAGTAGTAAGAATGTGGGGGGGGGGAGGTACACTTATAGATGGGACTGCACATTAGTACAACCACTTTGGAAAGCAGTATGGAGATTCTTTGAAAGACTAGGAATGGAACCATCATATGACCCAGCTATCCCATACTTTGGTTTTTATCCAAAAGAATAATAGTACATACTACTATAGCAATAGAGGCACATCAATATTTATAACAGTGCAATTCACAATAGAAAAATTATGGAACTAGCCCAGGTGTCTATCAATAGATGAAAAAATCAAGAAAATGTGGCTTATATTCAGAGTGGAGTTTTATTCAGCCTTAAAGAAGAATGAAATTATGTCATTTACTAGTAATGAATGAAACTGGGAAACATAATACTAAGTGAAATAAGTCAGACTCAGAAAGCCAAAGGTCAAATGTTTTTTCTCATCTGTGGAAACTAGACCAAAACAAGGAGTATAAAGGGGTAATCCCATGAAAATAGAATAGAAGGGTAATCAGGGGAGTAGAGGAAGGTGAATCAGTGGAATTGAGGGGATGAGGAAGTAAAAGTGAAGGGGAGGAACCATGGAATGAAATTGACCAAATTATGCTATGTACATAAATTAATATACCACAGTGAATTCTACTTCTATGTATATCCTATAAAACAAAAGTTTTAAAAATCTATAAATAGGGAAGCCCTGCTCAGGATCAACCAGAGGAGGTTCCTCACCTGGAGCAGCCCCACCTACCTTACACCCCACCTTCCCGTTGGGGCTTGTTGAGTCCCACTGGAAGGCACTCAGGACACGACCAGTAGGACTTTTGTCTGGGAAAGCCCTGAACAAGACCAACCAGAGGAGGTTGCCTGCCTGGAGCAGCCCCACGTTCCTGACACTCTGTGTGCCTGTTGAAGCCTGTTTAAGTCCCACTGGAAGGCACTCAGGACCCCCATTCTGAGCAACCCCTCCTCAGGACCAACAAGGGGTAGTTCCCCACCTGGAGCAGCACCACATATTGATGCCCTGCATTCCAATAGGTTCAGAATTGCAACCTTGAGCCTGGAACCAAAAGGTAGAGCAACATGAGAACCTAGGCAGAAACAGCATCTGGAAGAAGATGATCATCAAAGAGTTGATGGCTGATCTGACCCTTTGACTTGCAAGGAAAAACCACCTGGAGAACTTCCTACCTTCCCCACAGGTAATCTCAATTCCGAGATCCAGAAGAAGCTCTTTAAAAATGAAGAATCAAACAAGGAAAGGCTCCCCTCAAACCCAAAACTCCCCTAAAAAGGATGCCACAGACAGAGGTCAAGATGAAAACTTCAAAAATATTATCAATTTTCTGATTACTAAAAGGAACAATGAGCTAAAAAATGATATACTGAAGGCTAAGTGAGAAAGCTTAAGAGATGAAAAACTCTATTATCAAAGAAATGGATATACTCAAAAAGGAAGTAACTGCTAAAATCTGCAGTCAATGACATGAGAGGAACCATGGAATCATTTAATAATAGACTAACATCTATAGAAAACAGAACCTCAGCGCTTGAAGAAAGAACTTCTGACAATGAGGACAGGCTGAGCAAGCTAGAGCACACAGATGACAAAAAGAAAAACGAAAAAGAAAAAAGAACTCACAGAATATGAACAGAATTTTTAAAACAACTGGGATGAAATGAGAAGAAACAATCTAGGAGTAATTGGGATACAGGAAGAAATTGAAACACAAAAAAATGGGATAAGGAACATTCTCAAGGAAATTGCTAAAGAAAATTTTGCTCATATAAAAAGAGTCAGATATGCTCACCCAGGAAGCTTATAGGACACCCAATAGGCCTAATCACATGAGAAGTTCACCAAGACACATCATATTCAAGGTGTACAACAGGGAAATCAAGGAAAAAATATTGAAAGCGGCAAGAGAAAAACATCAAATCATATTCAGAGGCAAACCAATCAGAATCACATCTGACTTTTCAGTTCAGACTCTGGAAGCAAAATCATGGATGGAGATCTTTCAGTGCCTGAATGAACACAACATGCAGCCAAGAATACTATACCAGAAAAGCTCAGCTTCAAATTTGAGGGGGAAATAAGAACTTTTCATGATAAGAACAAAATTGCAGCATTCATAAACAGAAAGCCAGCATTCCAAAGAATCCTCAAAGATAAACTCCAGATAGAAGAACAAGATAACATTCCTCAAAACTCACAAAGAGAAGAAATTCAATAAAGGTACATGCTATCAATAGACAACTAAGACAGCACAGAACTTGCTAATAAAACAATGAACATGAACCAAAACCACATAACAATTCTAACACTGAATGTGAATGGTCTCAATGCACCAATCAAAAGATAGACTAGAAGACTGGAGCAAAAAACAAAATCCAACAATATGCTACTTACAGAAAACCCACCTTAGAGCCAATGACACCTACACATTAAAGGTGAAAGGATGGAAAAAAAATCTATCATGCATATGGCCCAAGAAAGCAAGCTGGAGTTGTAATTCTTATATCTGACAATCTGGATTTCAAACATAAATTAATCAAAAGAGATAAGGAAGGCCACTACATCCCAGTAATGGGAACAATACAGAAATTGCAGAAGATCTGATAAGATGGAAAGATGTTTCATGCTCTTGGTTAGACAAAATTAATATAACTAAAATGGCCATTCTGCCAAAAGCACTATACAGATTCAATAATATCCCTATCAGGTTCAGTTCCAGTGTCATTCTTTGCAGATATAGAAAAAGCAATTCTTAAATTCATATATAACAACAAGAAACCCAGAAGAGCCGAGACATTACTAAGTCAGAAAGATAAAACAAGTGGTTTTGCAATACCAGGTCTAAAGCTGTACTATAGAGCTGTAGTATTAAAAACAGCATAGTACTGGCATCAAAATAGGAACAAACACCAATGGAATAGAATAGAAGACTCTGAGACAAACCTAAAAATCTTTAAACATGTGATCTTTGACAAAGGGGGTCTAAATATGAATGGGAGACAGCCTATTCACAAATGGTGCTGGACAAACTGGACAGCCACTTGCAGAAAATTGAAATTATATCCTTATCTCTCACCTTGCATAAAAATCAAATCTAAATGTATCAAGGAATTAGGAATTAAACCAGCTACCATACAACTGCTCAAAGAAAAGTTAGGACCAACACTCCAGCATATGGGACTTGGCAATGAATTCCTCAACAAGACTCCTGAAGTGAAAGAATTACAGTCAAAAATCAATGAGAGGGATGCCATTAAACTAAAAAATTTCTGTACAGCCCAGAAAATAGCCAAAACAGTCAATAGACCACCTACAGAATGGAAGAGAATCATGGCTTGTGAGCCCTCTGATAGGGGACTAATATCCAAAATTTACAAAGAACTCAAACAACTCAGTAGCAAAAACACAAACAATCCAATCAATAAATGGACCAGAGAGCTAAACAGAAACTTCTCAACAAAGTACATTGAGCAAGCCAATAAATACATGAGAAAGTGTTCTAAATCACTGGCAATCAGAGAAATGCAAATCAAAACTGCATTAAGATTTCACCTCACTCCTGTCAGACTGGCAAAGATGGAGAATACAAACAATAACAAATGCTGGAGCGGTTGTGAGGGGATAGGAACACTCACACACTGTTGGTGGAATTGCAGACTGGTCCAGCCACTCTGGAAAGCAGTGTGGAGACTTCTTAAAAAATTAAGGTTGGATCTACCATATGACCCAGCTATCTCTCTTCTGAATGTTTTCCTAGAGGAGTTAGAATCAGCACATTACAGAGACAACAAAATCCATGTTCATAGCAGCTCAATTTTCAATAGCTAAAGTATAGAACCAAGCCAGATGCCCTTCACTAGATGAATGGATCCAAAAATGAGTTCTACTCATCTATTAGAAACAATGATATTGCATCTATTGAAGGTAAATGGATGGCAATGGAAGAAATCATACTGAGCAAAATTAGCCATACCCAGAAAGACAAGGGCTGAATGGTGTCCCTCATTTGTGGAGGCTTAACCTAAACCCAGGCTCAGGAGTAACGTAGAGAAACTCATGTACTAGATCCATAAACAAAAATGCCAAATGTTAATATTTATGTGATATATTTGGAAGATACTTCATAAGATATTTGAATAAACTATGCTGGATACCTGTACAAAAATGTAAATGTGTAATCCTATTGTCAATTATTTTGAAGAATAACAAGGGATGATAGGAAGGTAGGAGAAGGGGAAATGTTGGAACTGAGATAAAATAAGGTACATTCCAAGCAGTTATAAATGTCACTGTATATACATTTATACAGTGACAAAAATATGTTTTCATATTTTATATAAAATATTTTATATGTTTTTATATATAAATGTTTTTCATAGGTATAAGAATTATGTCACTGTGTTTGGGTTTTTTAGAAACAATACAGGACTCAGAAGAAAGGCAAGGTATCAGAGGCTGGGAGGAGGGAGGTAGAGGGGTGTGAGGGGGTTATTGAACATATTGTATTGCTGATTTGTGTGCACCTAGAAATATGTGAAAATTAATCCCATCATTATGTAAAACTATAATACACTAATAAAAATATTAATTGAAAAAATCTATAAATAGAAGGAAGACCAGCAGAGTAGAGGAAGGGGAATAGGAGGAGGGAGGGGGAGAGGAAATATTAAGGACTGAAGTGAATCAAATTGTATTCCACACATGGATGATTATGGCAAATTTAACCCCAAAATCAGGCATAAACATAATGCACTAATAAAAATGTTCAAAATATGTTTTTAAAAAGACACCACAAGAAAACTACAGGCCAATATCTTTGATGATATTGATGCAAAATTCCTCAATAAAAGATTATTAAATAAAATTTACAACATATCAAAATAGCATACACCATGATCAAGTGGAATTTATTATTGGTATGCAAAGCTAATTTAACATATGCAAATCATCCAATGTGATACATCACATTAATATACTGAAAGATAAATGATGATATTAATTGACCTAGAAAACATATTTGACAACATTCCACATCTTCTCTTGATCAAAAAAGAACACTTAATTATTTAAACATATAGGAAAATTTCTCTCAGCATAAAAAGGCTGCTTACAATAAACCCACAGTCAGTATCATAGATGTGATATAAGGCAAGATTGTCCACTCACGCCACTTCTATTCAACATACTACTGGAAGCACCATCAAGAGAGGTTAGGCAAAATCTTTTTAATTTAATGGCCTCCCACTCATTCTTGACTTTATTTCTTTTGCTTTGGGAGTCTTATTGAGGATGTCATTGCCAACTCCTATATGCTGAAGTGTTGGTCCTAAATTTTCTTTTAGGAGTTGTATGATAGCTGGTTTAATTCCTAATGCCTTGATCCATTTTTATTTGATTTTTGTGCATGGTGAGAGATAGGGATCTAATTTCAAATTCTTACACATGGCTGTCCAGTTTGCTCAGCACCATTTGTTGAATAGGCTGTCTTCCTTAATGTTATATTTTGACCCCTTTGTAAAAAAGCAAATGTTTAAAAATTTGTGGGTTTGTCTCAGAGTTTTCTGTTCTATTTTCAATTGGTCTTCATTCCTATTTTGATACCAGTACCATGTTCTTGTTGTTGTTACTACAGCTCTATATTATAATTTTAGATCTGGTATTACAAAACCACCTGTTTTGTCTTTCTTGCTTAGTTATATTAAAAAGCTTCTGCAGCAAAGGAATTGGTCAAAACTGTCAAGAGAGAACCCACAAATTGGGAGATAATCATGGCCTGTGATTCCTCCAACAAAGGACTAATATCCAAAATTTACAAACTACTAAAAAAAACCCTTAATATCAAAATCACTAACAATCCAATCAATAAATGGGCTAGAGAGTTAAACAGAGACTTCTCAACAGAGAAAATCAAATAAGCCAATGAATACATGCGAAAGTGTTCTAAATCATGAATAATCAGAGAAATACAAACTATAACTACATTAAGATTTTGCCTTTCTCCAGTCAAACTGGCAAATATGAAGACTGCAAACAGTAACAAATACTAGAGGGACTGTAGGGATATAGGACCACTAGCACACTGTTGATGGAAATGCAGACTGGTCCAGTCACTCTGGAAAGCAGTGTGGAGACTCCTCAAAAAATTAGGGATTGATCCTTGATGTGAACCAGTTATCCCTCTTCTGAGTATTTTCCCAGAGGAGTTAGAAGCAGCACATTACAGTGACACAGCAAAATCAATGTTCATAGCAGCTCAGTTTACAACAGCTAGATTATGAAATCAACCCAGATGCCCCTAACTGGATGAATGGATCCAAAAGCTCTGGTTTTGTATATATATATATATATATATATATATATATATATATATATATATATACACACACACACACACACACAATGGAGTTCTACTCAGCTATTAGAAACAACAATATTGCAGCCTTTGAAGGTAAATGGATGGCAATGGTAGAAATCATGCTGAGCGAAATTAGTCAAACCCAGAGTCAAGGATCAAATGTTTTCCCTCATTTGTGGAGGCTGGAGCTAACCCAGGCTTCAGTGAAATGTAGTCAAACTTATGTACTGAACTCACCGAGGGCATAGCAGCACATAATCTGGCGGGGGGTGGGGGGGGACATAGACATGTGGGTGAATGGGAAAGGAAAGATAGGTAGGGATCTAGGGAAACAATAAATAATGTATCATACTCTTCAGCCCCTCTGAGAAGTCAAATAATATTTATGCAATCATTTAATTTTGGAGAATTTGCAATCTTACACATACACATGCACATGGACATTTATATTTTATATAGGGGCATAATATTGAAGAATCAAAAGACTGGGGTGTGGGCAAAGTGGTGGTAACTATGGTTTAGGATCAAATGCATATCATATTGTTACTTTATAAACATTTATGATTGTACAACTCAACTCTTTAATAAACAACATATTTTTTAAAAAATGCTTTTTAGATGAATCAGGCTTAAAAAAAAAAGAAGTTAAACAAGTCTGATGTGGTGGCACATGGCTATAAGCCCGGAGCTGAGACAGGACGATCACAAATTCAAAGTAATTTATCGAGGTCTTAAGGAATTTAGCGAGACCCTGTCTCAAAATAAAATATTTTACAAAAAAGGGCAGGGGATGCAGTTCAGTAGTTAAGTTCCCCTGGGTTCAATCCCTGTGCCAAAAAAGAAAAGCAGTTAGACAAGAAAAATAAATAAAATGTATTCAAAATAGAAAGGAATATATAAAACAATCTCTATTTGTAAATGGTATGATCCCACATGTAGAAAACCCCAAAGTCTATACCAAAACCCTATTAGATCTAATAAATGAATTCAGTAAAACTGCCAAATATAGAATTAATTTAGAAAAGTCTATATTTCCATACATAAATAATGACACCACAAAGAAAAAAAGGATCAAGAAAACAATCCCATTTATTACAGCATAAAAAATTAGGGATGAATTTAATCAAGAAGTGAAAGATTTGCACACTGAAAATTATAAAACATTAATGAAATAAATCGAAGAGGACACATTTTTTTTAAGAGAGAAGGATAGTGAGAGAGAGACAGAGAGAATCAATTTTTATTTAGTTTTTCACATGGCTTTCATTTCTCTGACACTTAGTTGTGTACATGGTGCTGGGGTTTGAACCCTTGTACTCATGCATGCCAGGCAAGCACTGTAACTGCCGAGCCACCACTCCAGCCCAAAGAGGACACATTTAACAGGGATAAGTTCCATGGATTGGATTCTTTTTTAAAGAGGGAGAGGGACAATGAGAGAGAGAGGGAGAATCAATTGTATCTAGTTTTTCATTTGGGTTTTGTTGCTCCAACATTTAGCTGTGTATGTGATGCTGGAGACTGAACGTGCATCCTTGCATATGCCAGGTAAGCACTATAGCCTCTGAGTCACTGCTCCAGCCACTGGAAAAATTTGCATACAGTTAAAATGTGTATACTACCTAAAACAATAATATAGATTCAATGCTTCCCTATCAAAATTCCAGTGACATGAAAATAGAAGGGAAATCAGTGTAACAGGGGCAGGAGATTAAGATGTGAGGAGGGATAAGAAAATGGAGGAATTGTGGAATGAAATTGACCAAATTATATTATGTGTATATGTGAAAATATTAATGTGGAGCTTCACTGCTATGTACATCTATAAAGCACCAATTTAAAAAGATAATACATATATAGAAGAAACATCAATAGACAAGAGGAAGGATAATTAGAGAGAGGAGGAGAGGAAAAATAGAAGGATTGAAATGAAGCAAATTATATTCCATGCTTTTATGAGTATGTCAAAATGAATCTCACTATTATGTATAAATATAAAGCACTAAGAGAAAATATTTTTAAAGGACTATGGGACCTAACATCTTTAAATTATTTCCCCAAGTCTGAAATATTATTTCATTTTTCTTCCTAAAATATTCAGGGACATTCAAAATGAAATGTTGTATGATTTAAGATATAAAAATCTATTAGTTTGATCACAGCCTACATACATGTTACCAGAGAGCTGGCTTTTTTATATTGAGAATGATATAATTCTAGATTAATTGTTTTGAGCATCATATGAAAGTTTTCAATATTGTGTAATATAGTTAACTATATCTTTAGAATACTTCTCATTCTGTTTTCTACAGAAATTATAGCCTATCATATGCAGAGTATTAATTACACTTCATTCTCATTATGCAAATGTTTCTCATGAGATTAAATCTGCATTCCCTATGGCTAGTATTCTTAGACCTTACATAGGCACAAAGAAATATTTACATGTAGAATACTGAATGGCTTTAGAAAATATGTCAATCTGTGAATGATTCCAATACCTACTGCTCTAAAATTATCATTTATTTAATAAGCAAATATTTTTTCACATTTAAAAAATTCCAATTACATTCTTCACAGAAATGGGGGAAAACCCTCCTACAATCAATACAGAATCACAAAAAACCAAAAATAGCCAAAGCATTATGATGAAAAAAAAGAACAAATTTGGAAGAATATTTCCTGATTTAAAATTATAGTACAAAGCTATGACAAACATAATAGTATGGTACTTGCATAAAAATAGACACATAAACCAGTGGAACAGAATAGAGACCCCAAAATAAACCCAAGCCTGCATGGTCATCTAATTTTCAACAAGGGCAACAGGGAGATACAATGGGAAAGGATAGCCTCTTTAATAAATGATGCTAGTAAAACTGGATTTCCATATGTTAAAAATGTTAGTAGACACCATATTATATATTCTACATCTATGTTCTCCTTTATCAAGATTGTTTTAGATGGTTTAGGTCCTCTTTTCACTTCCATATAAACTTTGAAATCAGTATTTCAATTTCAACCAGAAAAATTATGATGAATTATTATGAACAGTATATTAAATATATAGATCAATTTGGAAAAAATTGACATCTTGATGATATTTAGTCATCTAAACCATGAACATGGTATATCTCTCCATTTATTTAGGGCTTGGTTAATTTTTCTCCATTTGGCAATTTCTAATCTATGTATTTTGAGTATCTTTTGTTAAATTTACTTCTAACAACTGCATGTTTTAAGACTATTAAAAATAAAATTGTTTAAATTGCAAAAAAGCATTACAAGTGCATTTGTTCTAGTAGAAACTATGTTGGACTGGGGATCAGAAGATGAGGACTACGCTCCATGCTTTTATAATTATGTCAGGGTATATTCTAATGTCATGAATATCTGAAAAAAAACAATAAAATAAAGAAAGTGAGACTCTAGCCCTAGTTCTTCAGCTCCTTGTAGAAGTCACCCCAAATCTCTGCTCTCCATTCCATTCAGTAGCTGAAAAGAAAAAAGAAAAAAATTATTTGGGCCTTTAAGAGTGTTCTATTCCTTCAGGACTAGAGTGGTTGCGCAGTGGTTACAGCACTTGCCTGGCATGCATGAGTACATGAGGTCGAACCCCAGCACCAAGTGTCACAGTAATAAAAGCTACATGAAAAATTAAATAAAATTGATTCTCTCCTTCTCTCTCTCTCTCACTGTCCCTCTTTCTATTTAAAAAAAAATAAGAAGAAGAAGAAGGAGGAGGAGGAGGAGGAGGAGGAGGAGGAGGAAGAGGAGAAGGAGGAGAGGAGTATTCCTTCAAACTCAAATGTCCTGTTAAGATCTATGTTACCAATATTGGGCACCAAAAATTCAGGTTTCTGCTTCACAGTTTGGTTTCCTGTAGCTGAATTTTAAACAAGGATCTGTAAAGGTCTACAATAGGTGGAAAACTTTCCATGTGAACCAGTAGTAATTTTCTCTCCTGCTCATTTCTCTGATCATTTTATGTATCTTTTTCTTTTCTCCAAAATTTGCTACCATTCTCATTCCAACTACACACGTTTGATATAGAGAAACTCCATAGTTCAAACCTGCTTATTCTGCTAATTTGTAACTTAAAAGTTAAAATAGCTAAATTATGGAATCAACCCAGATGCCTATCACTGGATGAATGAATCCAAAAGTTGTGGTGTGTACATACATACAATAGAGTTGTATTCAGCTATTAGAAATAACGATTTTTCAGCATTTGAAGGTAAATGGATGGCAATGGAAGAAATTATGCTGAGCTAAACTAGTAAGCTAAACAAGCCAAACTCAGAGACTCAAGAGTTAATGGCTGTCCAGTTTGTCCAACACCATTTGTTGAACAGGCTGTCTTTCTTCCACACTATACTTTTGCCCCCTTTATCAAATATCAAATAGATAAAGATATGGGGGTTTGTCTCAGGATCTTCTATTCGGTTCCACTGGTCTTCGGTTCTGTTTTGATACCAATACCATGCTGCTTTTGCTACTACAGCTCTGTAATATAATTTCAGGTCAGGGATTGA